>AXCO02003478.1:0-23517 GCA_000473525.2 Anopheles melas | reverse complement strand
TAATTTATGGTCCAATCTAGCTAAAAACTATCTGATCTATTGAAAATGGCATTTATTGGCTGTTTGCCCTTTTCCACTAAACGATTGCACACCCCTGACGATTGTGGATGTAGTTGTGCATTTGTGTAGAAGGGGACAGCAGCAACAGCACTCCGCGTACACACACCCACACAGACAGCGAGCGCTGCAACAACTGGAAAACAGCAGGTTGGTGTGTTGGTAGCGAAACAATATTATTGTTCACCGTACCGTTTGTCCGTGCAGTTCGCAGCCGCGCCAGTGTCACCATTGTTTCCACTCGCCAGCAACAAGGGGAAAAAAGTGCAATGTTGTGAATGAAATTCATCTGCAATCGGTGTGAGGAAGTGAGCGGATCGAAAAAAAAGAAAGGAGTTTCGCTCTCCCCCGCCCCCGTCAACCGACCATCCCAAGACCAGGTGCGTTTGTGGGGTGAAAGCAGGCAGATAAGCAGAGAGGGGAAGCTGCTGCTGCAGTTCTGTGCAGTTTCGCGAGTTCGGAGTGCACATTGCATCTCGGTTTTTGTTATACTCCTCCCCCCCTTCCCTCCCCACCTTTTCCAACTCGGTTGCTCCGTTGGGCTCGATAGTGACTGCAGCGAGTGCATTACTTTCCCGTGTGCTTCGTTGTTTTCGTTCGTTCAGTCCCCATCCAGTGCAGTGTACGGAGTGGTTGCTGTGTGTGTGTGTGTGCGTGTTCACGGACGGTGCACGACCTGTTACCACGGGCGGGTGTGATTTAGCGAATGGTAAGGAGGGGTAGGAAGGCATGTGGACGGGATTTTGCAACTGTAAAAACAACAGCTCACCCATACGACGACGGTGCAATCGGTTGCTTTTTGTTTGCCGTTTGGCTGAATGCACCGCGGACACCAACCACCGTGACCTACAAGTGCGGGGGGAGGGAGGGAGGAAGGGGAGCAATCGTGCCCACCCCACCCCAGCTGTGAGCCATGAGAAGAAGAAGAAGAAGAAGAAGAGGAAGCATGAAACAAACAGGGGTAAAACGGTAACAAATTTCCAACCATCCTGCGTTATCCTTGACCGCAGACCATCGACGAACGGAGGCACGGTTCCGTTTCAGTGAACGATTAGTCATCGGCAGCACGAGGAAGAGTGGTGGTGGTAGTACCCCGTCATCGTCGCCCACAAGTAGCGAGACAAATTTGGAGCTTTCCGAAAATGGCCACACGATGGCGATGGCGTGTGGTCATGAGGTGACCAATTCAATCTACCGCGATTGCACGAGGTGTGTGTGTGTGTGTAATTGCTCCGTCCGGGTTGAGAAGGTTACTACGGCAGTGTGTGGAATCCCCCCCTCAATTCCCGCCCTGCGTTCTCGTTCATCATTGCATCGTACGAGCGGAACTTCCCTTCCCCGGAGCGTGCAGAGCGTGAGGGGTGGTGACAACGAACCGAATGAACACAGTGCAGGGCCGGGACGCGAGCGAATGGAGCAGGGCGAGGGTAGTAAGCGAGGGTTGAATTTATGAACCTTTGCTTGACCGTGGGGTGCAGCTAGCCGGAACGACATCATCGACCGAATGGAGCGAGCTGCCGAGGGACACAGACACACACGCGCTCGCTCCTCGAATGCGTGATTGTTGGACTGGAATTGTATCACCTCTCAACCACGACGACGATGAAGATGGTCAAAAGCGATCGGCGAGATTCCACTGCTATGACCCACCCGTTTACAGCACGACAAACAAGCAAGCCATCTCGGCCATCCCACGCCCGCTGGACGCGTAGCGTCCACGCATCCTTCCCTTCAAAGCCGGCATAGCGGAAGGATAAGAGCAAAACAAACTGAGCGCGCGGTGCTGTAATAATTAGCATGCCGTGTACCGTCAACAAACCAATACAAACAGCACACACACACGCGCGCGCTCGCACGGACACGCACATACAGCAAAAAGGGTGCGCCTTGCCCGAAAGGGGAGTTACGCGTATTTGAATGCACCACGCTTGGCCACAGTTACAGTGCCAAAGGGGCGAGCCCACCCGTCGATCGCAATGACACAAAGTCGTGTTGTTGCTAGGCCCAAAATGTCCTGACAGTAGGCCACCGTCGCCATCAGGAGCAAAGTAAAATAAAGCAAAAAAATAGTATGCAGGGCGCCGCCTGCTACGCCGTTGGTGTGATGGTGTTCAATTAAATTGATTGCTACTGAGCGTGGAAGCCGCTCCGTCCCTGTCCGGTCGTTGGATGAACCGATTGGTCCGATATTCGATTCCAGGCGTGGATCGATGTTATTCAACGCCACGCCAGAATGCAAAGAGGAATTCGTTTGCCATCCTAGTCCCGGACAAGAATAATAATTTTTGATTGAAAACATATTTGGCTTTTTTTTTCCTCCTCCGCCGAAGGGTGCGGCGAGCGATCGCATATCATATTACACGACGATAAGCGATGGTAACAAGCGCTGATAAGGAGGAAGTCGATAAAGCGTTTTTTTTTTGTTTTGTTTGTGACGTAAGTGAAGAAATGTTTGAAAAGTCCGGAAACACAGTTTTTTTGGGGGTTTGAAGCGTTTTAACTAGAATAGTTATAACATTGTAACGAATTGTTGTTATCTGCCGGCAGATTGCTTATCAAAAAGCGGTCTCGTTAAAAACCAAAAACAAACCATCCAACGGTTGAAAACGGAAGCCAGGTTGACGTGATTAAGAAGAACATTAAAAATGTCTTAATTTATTGAGGAAAAAAAAACCAAAAATATTTATAATTTTTTTTTTATTTAAGCTTCCTATCACTGGCTTCAATGGAGTGATTCATTTACACGAGGAAACGACGAACTTATTTTTTGGCCTTGAGTTGCCAGTTAGAAAACTACATTCGACCTTTACTTTAACAGCCCTCTCGACCGTCTACCGAACCGCAAAGGACAAGGCCACGATGGAAAAACGGTTACTGGCCACTAATCGGTGCATTATTTGCACCAAATAGAGGCCGCTGCACCACTATTTCTAGGGGAAAAAACTCAAACAGCGTAATTGCTCCACACGCATCTGCGCGGGCAAACGACTTTCTGCAAACGTCGATTCGATTTGGGATGATAACAAACCTTCTCTCTTCGTGCGCGCAGTGTGTGTGTGAGGGGGTGGGGAGAGGCGGTTCACATTGTAACGAAAAGGAAATCACATCGAAGTAACCAAGAAAGTGGAACACTACACATCGCCGTTAACGAAGAACACAACTTCCCTCGCAATAGCGGGCCTCTCCATGGCCCAATAGACGGTTGTCCCCTTCCCTTCTCGTTGCAGTTGAACGGTAAAGGAAGGGTTTAAAACACACACACACGTACACAAACGCTAATGTGTGCCGCAGTGGCCGTTTCACGATGTGCAGCACGAATCGGTACGAATCGGTAAATAAAATCGAAAGTCAGCGTACTTCACTTGACCGGCTGATCGGGCACGGGTTGATTAGACACGGTAACGCTTCCTTCGGCCAAAGTGGATCAGCTGTTTACGAGTGTGTGTGTGTGTGTGCATGTTTTTTTTTACTAGTGCTGGTATGTTTGAACCCATCGCGATCGCACGCAACCAACGTCACGCAATCGGACGCCGTGCCGCTGTTAAAGTACACGCAAAGCCACCAGTATTGCGGTCAGAGTGGCCGCGCTAATGGTGCCTAGGTGTACGCGTAATTTATGACTCATTCGTACGCGCGATCACTTTCGATCGCGCGGGTGGTAGCGGTGAGAAAGGAGGAGCAGCAGGGGAGAAGATTCACTTTTTAAAAAAGCACATTGTGATAATGGAACACGAGCATTTTGGGAGATTGTACCATGCCATCGACCCTCCACACGCACCAATCGCTGTTATCAACTTACTAACCGAATTTTGTGCTTTCTCTCTTTCTATCTTCTTTTTCAGTGGTTGCATCGTCCCACAGCACTGTGCAGTTGGGAAGGTGGAACACAAAGTGGGTCCAAGTTGCATCACCGTGTCCGTTCGGTTTGGTGTGCCTGCTGTATGTGTTAAGATCGCCCGTTCTCGTACCTTTAGAAGCCAGTAGAAGCGATGGAGGATTACAAATTTCTGTTCAAAGTCGTCCTGGTGGGCAACGCGGGCGTCGGCAAAACGTGCCTGGTGCGAAGGTTCACCCAGGGGCTTTTCCCACCCGGCCAGGGTGCCACGATCGGGGTGGACTTTATGATCAAAACGGTCGAGGTGGACAATCAGAAGATTAAGCTACAGATCTGGGACACGGCCGGCCAGGAGCGGTTTCGTTCGATTACGCAAAGCTACTATCGATCCGCGTCCGCCCTCATACTAGGTAAGTGGTACTAAAATGTCCATATAAAAACACTGAACTGTAATAACGCTTTCTGCTATCTCCATTTTTTTTTTGGTTTTTCTTCAGTGTACGACATTAGCTGCCAGCCCACGTTCGACTGTCTGCCCGACTGGTTGCGCGAAATACAGGAGCACGCAAATTCGAAAGTGTTAAAAATTCTCGTCGGCAACAAGACGGACCGGGACGATCGGGAGATACCGCAGGAGGTCGGGGCCGAGTTTGCGAAACAGCACGGCATGTACTTCCTCGAAACGTCCGCCAAGCAGGCGGACAATGTGGAACGGCTGTTTTACGACATTGCGGCAGTACTGATTGAGGTAAGCGAACCTATTTTTTTCGGGTGTTTTTTGTGTTTTTCGCTAAAAGCTGTACTCCTTCGCGTTCCATTGCAGCAAGCCCGCACGAAAGAGTTTACGCTGCGCAGTGAAACGAGCGTCCTGACGAATCTCTCCCAAAAGTCGATCTACCATCCGAGCTGCTGCAGCATCGGCGATCGGAACCACGCGCGCAGCAGTAGCACCAGCGACGCACACTACTCGGACAGCTCCGGGCCGGGCAGCATCGGCAGCAATAGTGGTAATTTTATCACCCAGCAGTAAGCACTTGCAGCGAACGAAAAAACAGCAAAGCAGCAAAAACAAGCAAAGATACCTTGAGAAGTCCAAGACAGGGGGAGGGGATGAAACGATTCTGCTCCCCTTTTTTGCTGTCCGGTGTGCAATATCCGTCGGGAAGCTGTATGTGCGTGTGTGGGAAGGTTCGAATCAGCACAGCTCCCGTATTGGGACATATTACAAGGGGGTTTCAAGGTGGTCTCAAAAATTTGGAACATATTGTTGACTCTTTATTACGGGACGTTTAACTTTATGACATTAAAACAGGACCGTAATTGTTAATCCAATAGGAATTTCCAATGTTCCTGTTCTAAAAGGATTCCGTAAGCCTTTTAGGACAGGAACCATAGAAATTCCGATTCGATTCTCTAACGTGGCATGAAAGTCCTATTAGAAAGTGTCAAAGAAGTGTTCCAATCTTTTGAGAACCCCTAGAAAAACTCTGTAAGCATACGCACAAACAAACAAACACAACCACTCACACACACACAAAAGACATGAGATTTTTCAATGGTACCAAAAAACAACTACCAATAAAGGAAACCGTTTCGCGTGTGCTTCTAAGCTCAGCTAAGTGAAGCGACACCGAAAACACAACACCGTGGCTGGGAACTAAGGGGATTTGCGCAATGAAGGGATGCCGGAAGGTCGTTGATATAAGATGTAAGGTTTTAGACTATGTTCCTGTGTTAATTTTAGCGATAAAATAAATGAATTTACAGAAAAAAAAACAACAACGATACGATGGCTTGCCAGACCCAAACTGGGACTGGTTTCTTTCCGCAAGCGTAGAAAAGAACGTCAACTCACGCGTATAGTAAGTACTATTCTTATATCTTACAGTACATGCTTGTTCCATGCAACAACAGTAATGAGCTATAACAGTGCTACACTAACTAACTAACAGCGCTTGCGAGTACTATTTCATTTCACGTTAAAACAAAGTAATAATGTAAGAGAGGGATCGTTCTAGCAAAACCCAGCGGTCGATAATCGGGCAGGATCTCTGGCATCCTCGTAGTCACATACAATCTTCCCTTACCTATGCCTGTCTGGAGTGGATAAAATTTTTGGAATGTATACATTACTCTGGAAAATACGCTCTCTGTTTTATCTACAAAAAAAAAATGATCACGATCACCATCATTGTTGGAAGATATATCGCTCTGAGCTGGGATTAGAATGGAATATTAGCTGGCCATTGTGATTGGTTTTGTTTTTTTTGTATATCGAAATGAAACACTACAGCTATTGATTAGGCTATAACAACACTGTACGCTAACTAAATCGAATGCACCGAAACACGCCGGCAATACGACGATCAGTGCCCTTACGCGGTGGCCCTAACCCTAACGGAGCACATCACTAATGCTCCTTTACTTGCTGTTCTTACGCTTTCTTGGGTTTCTCTCTCTCTCCATCTCTCTCTCTCTCTCTCTCTCCTCGTTTTCCGGAACAATTGTCTTAAGATATCCTTTTTCGCTTTTATTCTTCCCCAAAAAAGAATAACTTCTCGCCTCTAGTGCGGCTCTATTTCGTGATGGTGAACGCTGTCGCCGTTTGCGCGTTGGACAGCGTGTTGGCAGCCGTATCCTCGTCCGCAATGCCCTCGATATCTTCCCGCTCCTCCTCCTCGTCGATGATACTGATGTCGTGCAGCGAGGGCCGATGACTTCGCCGCCAGCCTGTAAAATAAAGCAAATACAGTAGCTGGTGGTTCGGGGATAATGGAATGAAGAGGAGATAAAAAAAAACCCAACGCACCCAACGTACCATCCAACGGCTCAAGCTGCTGCTTTGTTTTCTTGAGCAGCTTGGTGCCGGTGACGGATATGAGAATGGCCCCGAGCGGGGCCGTCAGGATGATGCTCAGGATGCACACCATCTTCACCAGCTCGGCGTAGTGGACTTCCTCCTCCGTGCGGTTTTCGTTCGACATGACCGTCTTCAGGGCGACGGGACCGAGGGCGGCTTGTACCGTCGCTTTGGACATCCAGGAAATGGCAACAAAGATCTGGCAACGAGTTAGAGAGAGCGAGATAGCGTTAAGGCTGTTGTCAACAACAAGCAGAAACATTACCTTCTCCTTGACGTTTAGCTTGTCGCCAAAAGCGATTGCCACCGTTGTCAAGATACGGATCACAGCAACCACGTAAATGCTACCGACACCGATCGATACGATGTGAGGATCCAGCTCAGCAATCTACGGATGAAGAATCGTGGTAAGTTACGTGCGCAGACCGTTGGAACGGGTGTCCCAACCCTCCCTACCTTAATAGACGCGCCCGTGATCCCGAACAGGATCGGTTCAAAGATCATCCAGAAGATTTCGAACGCCGTCGAAACCGGATTGTCCTCCAGCTCCCAGCCCTGCCCGCACCAAAAGTACGACGCAGTGAACGCCGCAAACACAACGCCCAGCGGACCGGCGCCCTCGAAGTGGATCTCCTCACTGCCAAACACGGCCAGCAGTCCGCCCCCGAACAGCATCAGTGTGCGAATCGGCACCACGTACGCATCGCCCGGCTCGGGCACATACTTGCACAGGAAGCCCCACACCACACCGAAACCCAGCCCGCCGATAATGCACACCGGCGCCTGGGCAATCTGCAGCCCGAGGCTTTGCGTGCTGAACATGATGCTCGAGATGATGCCGAACCCAGCCACCGACACTGCGTCGTCGATGCCGGCCACCGCAATGATCAGTGTCGGGATGCCCTTCACCACACCGTACCCCTTGGTGCGCAACCGGAACAGGCAGGGCACGACGACGGCCGGCGACACGGCGCCCACGATCGAGCCGAGCAGTATGCTCCACATCCACGGCAGCTGCAGGAAGAACCGGGCGCACACGGCAATCAGCGAGCACTCGACGAACCACGGGATGAGACCGAGCTTCAGGATGGTTTTGTAGATCTTCTTGAACGCGGTCGGGTCCATCTCTAGCCCGGCTCGGATCAGAATGATTACCAGGGCCAGCTTGCGCAGCTCGGCCGTCACGATCTGGAACTCGCCGTCCAGATTCACCCACCCGACGTTCTGTGGAGAGTTGAGAAGAGAGGTGAGTACATTTTTTACAAACCTTAGTGTGCTTAAATCATATAGGAATCATCATCATCTTGGTAGTGTCCATTGTGAGGTTATATGAGGTTACTTTTTTGCATGTCCTAACATATTTGCAATAAGAAACCAATCCTAATCAATCCTTGCTACTGAGAGACGTTATTGATGGAAATATAATCTCGACTGTAGTGAGTTATACCATTAGACCACGCGTACATACAAATCGTCCAAAGACGTTTAAAAATGTCTTGAAAAAGAAAATAACCCATCGTTTGTTTTGAAACTTTAAGATTCGCTGCTCATCGCGACATGTAAATCTGCACATCAAATTGCTTGTATTCAGCTGTGCAAATATCTAGTTGGATTTGACAATTCGAAAGACTATATATCCAATTGGAAAGCACATTGGTTCACAATGCCTTGCAACGCTATCGAGAAAGTAATATATATATAATATTTTTAAACGTTGTAAGAGAGTCTCATTTAGGAAATATTTTACAATTTATCATATCTCAAGTCTTCCTAATGTTAACATTTGGCAACATTTTATGACTAAACAAAATCTAGTTCTATTCACTTTTCACTTCCCATCCTAAATGTTCTCTGTTTTCCTCTGATAACACGTTGCCCTTATCCTCCAAATGCGGTCTCATTTAGCGTGGTGTACTGGCAACAAACTCATTCTGCGCATACGTATCACGGTCTAATGGGCTGATGAGCGCAAATTCGAGCGCAGCATGATAGCGAGATGGTTCACGATAAATACCAAACGTTACGTTAGTCGCGAGTCCCGAACCCCGCTCGTCCATCGGTTTAAGTAGATGCAAACCGACCGAGGTTTGCTGCGAAAATGCATATGCAATCAACTCTTCATCAATCTTTCGCACATTCCTTCCTGCCCTGTGCGCAAGGGTCTGTCCGAGCGCTAAGGGGGAGTGGGTTGAAGATGACTTAATACAATAAGTGTGCCTCCCGTATGCAGAGCGCGTGTACCCTTGCGGTGGCATACGGGCAGCACTAATTTATTATCCGTACAACGCTCTCTCTCTCTCTCTCTGCCAGCCTGTCTGTTCGGCCTAATGAGGCGTCGTCGGAAAGGTCCAGCGATACTACTCTGCCCATCGATTCCTGGAACGAACAGTCTCCATCGGAGACTGGGTGACCTTTTTCGACTGCTCGATCTATAAACACAGCCTGAGCCGATCGATAACTAACGCCCACTGGTGTCATCTGGGGTAACCATGAGTACTAACTCACCTGGAACAGTATGCCCACCATCAGCATCCCGATCAGCCGAGGCAGCGTCGTTAGGGAGATGAGAAACCCGCCAAAGTTGGCAGCCACTGTTAGCACGACCAGCTGAAACAACTGTCCACCGGGTGCGGCAGTGTCACCGATGATGACAAACGCCGTTATCCATAGTAGTACACCTGCAAGGGGAACAAAACACGTGAACGTATCTATTGAGCGACCACCGTTCTGTTATCACCACCACCGTACCTATAAGAATGATGGACAGGATACGGGCAAACTGGCGGTAGGACGGACACAACGGATAGGGACACACTTTCTGCCAGCCGGGCGGTTCCCACGAAGGCGTTGTGTACTCCACCCGACATCTCATGCACAGCGAATAGATCCACGACTGCTCCAGCCGGGAGTTATCATAGTCTCGTTCGATCTTTTCCAGCGCCTCCGAGAACGATTGCTTTTTGGCACGACCACCAGCCTCGCCATTGTAGCGATCTAGAATTTGTAACGCAATTGGAATTGGATTACAGCTGACTGATCTTCTGAAGCATTTTTTTTTTCAAATACAGCACTTACCGCTGTGGATGGACGAGGTGTCAAAGTTGTTATTGTGCAGGTTACTTTTCCTTCGCGCCGGTCCTTCCTCGGAATGATGCGATTGCTGTGGGATTGTTTACAAAGCGTTGGTGAAAGGATCCACCTGAAATTTTCACCCAAAAGCAACCACGGCGTGTGGTACTTACCTGCGATATTTTGCGTTTGTTCTGCTCAAAGGCCAAATTATCGTGACCTAATCGCTCGACGACCGGTTCGGTGATGATGCTGACCTTGCGCTTCGTGTCGCCACTGGACGACTGGGAGGAAACATTCCCTTCCTCCGAAGGCATCTTGATAATACTGCCGGGAAACGGGAAGGGGGTTTGCAGTCAATAAACTAACATTTCGACAATGTTTGCAATTGTATCATGTCTTTGTTATAAGGTGAAAGAGATCGCATGCTTATCTCTTGATTAAGTGCTCATGAAATCATGGAACTAATAACATAAACCATAATAATAATGATTGTCTTCACTATGTCCACGATATTTGCAAAAAGGCTAAATCTAAATAAATATTAATATTAATGATATTCCTTGCCTTGATCGTAATTTGAACAAAATCTGTATGCATGAGTGCCTTGGTGTTTCACAATATATAATACTTAAAAGCTAGGGAAGGAGAAATAAAAAAAGGATGGGAGAAAGTAGATAGGAAAGAGGATACGGAGTGACGGGAACGAAAGGGGAACAAAGGAACGTGACAGTCAAACTCAATTAAATGAACCGCAGGCTCTTAAAATGGGATCATTCGGGAAAGCCGATCGACGGGAAGAGATGTATATGGGAGGTCTGTCACGGAGACGACGGGATGGGGTAGACGATGGAATGGAACTGAGGGGCGAGTAAGCATCAATCTTGACGCTGGCGATTAAGCATGACGCTGGCGATGCGAATGACGAGTCTTGATGTCAATCAATACGGCAGCGGACAGTATCCTCTCCACAGGAGTACAGGAGGGCACAGGATTAAACAGTAACAGTAACCGTGCAGAAATCTACGAATTGCGATACGCGTAAATTTCTTCTGTACGTTCTCTGATCTCTGCATAGCAGAGACTTACAGCTGGAGTCCATACTACACTAGCATCATTTAGAAAAGAGCGATCCTAGCAACAGTACAATGCCTTCAACCAAAGAGCGGGTCACGAATCTCGGAGCCCATCCGAGTAATGAGAGGCAACTCAAGCTTATTAGCTTTGATGACTACATGATCTATCTGGGTGTTAAATGAGAGACACGCGTCCCCAAACCAACCATTACTTCTGCCATGTTAATCTTTTGGGAGATTAATTAATAAAACATATACAGTATCGTTCTAAAACGATCCAAAAACAAAATCGAAAAGCTAAGCACATACAACTTATTATTATTGTCGTATCTTTCAAATTCACCCGTTCATACTAATTTATACATTCATATATATCTTAGTGTATTAAGTATTATATTAATGTTCTAGCACTTTATGGAAGTATTGAAAGGAAAATATGAAAAGGTTCATTGCTAGAATAATTTGCTAGACTAATAGAATGATTTGACAGAAGGTATGAAATGACAACGATTAGATAAAACAAACACTATTTTAAACAGTGATTCACGAAAACGGCCATAACGGTCACGAGTTGAAAGTGAAGATGATTCACAGGTGGACGATTTTACTGTCACATGGTTCTAACCGACAGGGACTATTCCACATGTTTTACCTTGAGAATATTACACGGGATAGTTACGACTGATGTTTACACAATAACCTGAGTTGCCTTCAGCTCTGCAGATTTCCAAACTAGCTCTAATGAGCTTGAGTTGCAGATAAATACGTGATCTAGCAATAAAGCCACGCGATACAGCTAGTCTAAGAACTCATGTTTTGTTTATGCCATTTGTTATTGCATATTGAAACACGTTTACCAAACACACTATTGGCGCCTACTTATTAAATATAACCCAAGGAGACCGCTGGTTTCATGCTTGTAATGGAGTGTTTAGCCACGCCGTGCAGCGATTAGCGCCCGGAAGGCCGCATGAGTTCAACATCTCCACGCCGTGCAGCGATTAGCGCCCGGAAGGCCGCATGAGTTCAACATCTCCGAAACAAGTTGCTCAGGTTGATTGTAAATCGCTACCGGTTGCGCACCCATTTTGCAATAGAAATATGAGTTCATTTCTCCAATCGTTCCCTCTCACGAAACTTTTCGCCCATGTTTACACCCCCGATCAATGCCAAAAGGTCATCTGCGGGCGGGTGAGAAGATGCACTAATAAGTCAGTTGCAGCCTTCCATGACCGAACGACCGACACCCCCGGGCACAAAGCGATCCAAGCGCCCAGATATCTCTGATTGATTGGAAATCAGACATCAGCATCGTTGTACGTGTGTGTGTGTGTATGTACGTGTGCCTGTATGCGTGCGTGTGTCGTTTAAGTTCCGCCCAACCACGTGGCACCGGGATGCTATCGACCGCTGGATGCTGCTGCCCCGCTCCCCGCGTTGCAAACCGAAACAAACGGCGTTCGCCGTTGCACCGGAGCCGCACGAGTTCAGCTGCACGCTTGCCGTGAGCCGTGGAATTCGAACAATCGGCCCCGGGCCACCCTTTGTTTGACGCTTCAACAATAATTATTGTTTCAGGCGGGTAGCCGCAATGTGCCCGCCGTGCGTCTAATGAGTGCTGCCGACTGGCCGGGGTGTGGATGAGAAATTAAATGCCATCCGTGCGGACCTGGGGCGGAGGGTTTTGGATATTCGATGCTGTTGGGTTTCCGCGCTGCTGTTACAAACGCTCTAAAGTTTGGTGTGATTCTTGGAGTGCTAAACACAGATGGGAGTAGATGCATAAAACTCCGCTCAGTACATCATATCCGCTAGATTGTCGCATACCGATGTCTAGCTCCGTCTGCTTACCGAAGCTTTATCAAGACGCTCTCCGAACAATGGGCGTCTGGTGCCGAGAAAAGCCGGTTTGATCGTCAAAGTTCGAGGGCATTGGGTCGAGTTGCTCCACATGCGTCATTTCTATGTGCACCGAATGCACCCCCGTGCCTATCAAGCAGATTGGATGTAGCGATGTGCGTTTGTTCTGTCGAATTGTTAATCTTCCATCGTTCGCTCGTTCGCTCGTTGGATCACATTCCGTGACCATCTTCTCTCATCCCACCTTGTACCCCACGGGGAGGGGACGATACGAAGATTACAGCGATACTTATCATTTGCCATTAGAGCGAATCATTTGCTACTTAGCCTTACGATTCAGATTGCTTCTGGTAAAAAGGGGCGGACGTAGGCACTGGGTGGCTGGGCTAGGCACTGCATCTTCATTAGACGCGCGATCCAGTCAAATGATGTTAATCGAAGGGCATCTTTCAGTGCACTAGAAATCAACTTGATATCAGCGAAAATAGTTACGAAAAATACAAACACACTCACCACTGACATCCACTAAAGCTTCAATGTGTCCAAAACGTCTCATACATACCACTCCATATGCTTACCTTCGGGAGCTACAAAACAAATACCCACTAAAACTAGGTCTAGGACGACGGGCTTTTGATTAGCATGTCAATTGGCCGATAAGACGCCATTCCTCTGAAAAACGCCTTCCCCTCCCCACCGTACTAGCAGGTGATAATGCTGAAAACAATCGCCATAGCTAATAGGCGTCACATTACCAAATCTGGGCCGATGCCACCACTCGCAGTTCTGATTGACAAGTTTAGCTCCAACAAACCATGTACACACACACACACACATGGGGTCTCCAATATTCTCATCTCTCATCCTATTACGATTGTTGACACACGGTGCGCGATCGTGTCACCCATCTGTAACCCATCCCACCCCACCATACATTTGTGTTTGCATGGGGTGGCATCGTGTCACACAAATAGTCGCACACGATCGCAACTGCCTTCCACTTTATTTGCGTATCCAGTTACGAGTCACGAGCGCATCCACGTCCGTTTGTTGTTTCAGTTTGTGCTGTGCTTTTTCAAACTCGATCAGATCAGCGCGAATAGAAATCGCATCCCGATTATGGGGGGGGCATCCGATGGGCTGGACAGATAGGCGCTAATTGAATCAACACATGTGAAGCGGGGTAAACAGTGCCGCCTCCCGCTTAACCGTGCTCCACTGAATGGGAGCAATCTTTGCTGGCCACTTTTCGCAACGAAGAGGAACTGGCCACATGTGGAATTAGGGTTTTCATTTTAGCCAACATTGAACCCTATGGAAAACTCGTAAAAAAAAAGTGTTATTAACAGGTAGTCTATTTATGTTTCCAATTCGCACTACTGTTTTGCACGTCACGTGAAACCTCCGCTTTAATTGGTATGGGATAAACAAGTTACCTAAGAATGGGAGCGATTTGCACATTTGGAGAGTCCCTTCCAAACAGATGGCTGATGCTTGCAGAACAGGCATGTGATTAACATTGTGGTGAAAACTATGTCTTTATTGAATTCTGCCTCCATGATCGTATGATGGAAGTAAGATATTTGTAACACATCGATCGACAACTACATTTCACTTGCCATTATTTGCATGCTTATTTCACATACCGTCGCGTGCTTTGCGACTTGACACAAAAAATAAACCTTTTCGGAAAGGAGCAGTAGACCCTGCCGACCGAACACGTGGCGATCGTGTCTCTCAATCAGCGAACCCCTTCTGGACAGGCACGGTGATAAACGGTTCACTGTTCACCATCGCGTCATTCGAGTCATGTGAGTCACGACATCAAACTTACCGCCCGGTCGGCCCCCGTACACTAGGCCGGGCTACCGGTGTAGCGATGATGAAGATGATGATGATATTTACGATGATGAGGGTCTGGCACAGGCATGGTCAATGTGATAAGTATGCTAAAAGGTGTCTCGACCAGACTCGACAGTACACACGGGTTTGCCCCGGGTCGGTAAACCGATGGTAAAAGTCCAACGCATTCTAGAAAGCGGATGTCAGCAGCAAGTGGGTGTGTGAGTGTGAAAAGCCTCAACTTTTTAGGAACAGTGCTCAATATATGTGTCTTGCATTTTTGTTTTTAATTTTTGTTGAGGCATTTTTTTTTTTCAACATCAAGACATTAGAACACGCTTGCGATCGACATCAGCTTTGCTTTGTGTCTTGCTGGTGAGTGTCAAATCATACGCATCCTTCTAATCATGGTCACGATCACGATTTGCACCCGCAAATCGATCGTAGTACGTCACCAGCTCCCTCCACCTCGATGCCCGTTTGGGTGGTGTCGGACGGACAATAAAATCGTACAATTAAAGGTGACATAATCCAATCTCAGTGCTTCGCCTGGGCCGGGGGAAAACGGCCAACCAATAACTGACACGAGCGCACGCTCTCCACTAACGTCAATCGCTAATCGGCACCGAGCGCCATACAGGTCAGTGGTTAATCGATCGTTTGCAACCATCAGACCGGATGAAACAGACATTCGGCAACACATAAAGGTGGACTAGCTTCTCCGCCAAAGGAAGCGCTGTAATGAAATTTATGCTGAGAACTTTTTCTTAGATAAAATACGTTCGATTCTGAGAGCTTTCTGACACTTTGTAACGTGAATTCTGAGTATGTATTCCATTTTGCTCCGAATGAGAATCTTCTGAACATTTTCGTTGTTGATGATCTTGTTTAGCTAAGATATTATGATCGAGATCTTGATATGTTTGCCGGATATCAGAGTTATACCATACTCCATTACGGTTTACTCTTAATCCACACATGACGGCCTTATAAACTATCGAATAATCAGATCGGAACCATATCCAAACTTCTGACTAGCCATGACACATCTACCCATTAAACTTCATTACGTTTACTTTAGCGAATTGCTGGACTTCCAAAACATCCCGTCTTGTGATCTTCAAATTTGTGGATTTTGGATTATGAAAATCGAAAAAGCTTAATTGAAGCTCCTGTAATGTCTACGATATGTCCAGTGCCATCTGTCAACACATCTGTCAAGCTAAACGCTCATTAATGCACGTGATGTAACAACACCGTTAATAGCACGCTAACTGCATCTGAAAGGACGGAAAGGACTGGCTATGCTTGAGAGCTGCTCAGCATACTACGTCTGTTTACTAAACCATTGCCTCACTGACGCACGCACAGAACAGCTGGCATACGAAAAGGGATGAAAGCTTTTAACACCACGCCAACCAACAGCCACCAACTAACATCGCTTGAACTTGATCGCATTGCGGTTGGGCGCACGGATCATATGCTGGTGGTCATTGAACGGCCGCTTACGTCATGTCATACAAATTGTTGTTCAAAGCCCCAGCTATCAAACCAACAACATAATTAGAGCAGTGGGACAATAACAAATAAATCTATTGACTCCATTAGCCCGTCCACTCAATTGTGCGTTGCAAAGCGATTCACGCCTGGGCCAGATCAGGATCAATTACAAGTTCAGTTAGTGAGCAAGCAATTGGTTTAGGTTCGGCTGGCGCCAATGTTACAGCGCGGTTGGCTTTTTTCCAGTTCCATCCTGTTTGGGTTTGGATCCTCCCTTTTATGCTTATGCGTATGCTCGTGACAATAGGCGTGTGTGAACTTTGCTGCTTTGCCATCATACTGTCCACTTGTCCGGTCGCGTGACGATCGCGTGCAAAATTCCATCCTATCGCAGGGAGCTTTTCTGACAACGAAAAGGGCCACACCAAGCAGATGATTCAGCTCATCAGAGCAATTCGCATTGATAGTGCAAAGGCTACGTCGGCCTAGGCAACCTGATAGATTGTTTGTTGGGCAAATATTTGTTAAATTGAGTGTGTCCCATTCGACTCAATTGAGACAAAAACCCTTTTCTATCTAACAAACAACACATGTCCCATTTGGACATAAAATGTGTACATGTGATTTGTTTATGGAGACATGAAATGCTGGTACGAAACTCTCGACAGATAAGAAAGAAAACAACATCTCACATCACTTACACCCCGCAGCAGTAAACATCCTTCATTGTTCAATAAAGGGCGCTACGCTACAGCTGAAATGATTGTGCCGGGGGCATAATATTGTTAAGCAAAAGAAAAAAAAATAGATCTGCCTCAACTGCACGTTGGTACATTAATATTATTTTCACTCTGCTTATGGAGTGCCGGACTGGAAATCATTATCAAACCCACCCAATCGAGAGTGGCAGATTTGTGCGTACCGTACCATCCGACTGCACCATCGTTAGAAGATTGATGGACGTGCATTTCGTCACCCAACGCCAACGAATGGGGAGGTTGTTCATGGAGGGGGTTTTTTTTTGTCGTTGTTGTTATTCCCCCAGTGGCATCTGTCTGCAGAAAATCTCACCAGACGTGAGGTTGAGAGTTGCTGCACCGCTAGAAAAGGCATTCCTAGCAAACACGTTACCATTACGTGCTCAAGACATGTTTTCATTCCATTTTAAGCTAATTGTTTCGCGTTTCGATCGTTCGACCGGCGAAGCAAACGATCAAGCCACCGCCGTTTGGGGACAGTGTTGCATGTAGTTGCCAGTGCGACCGGTACACTGCTGGCCCTTCCACCACCCGCCACATGATAAGCTTTTCACCATTAATAAGCGGCAGAATTTAATAAATCAATTAAAAGTTAATCAATTAATCAAAGCTTCATAATTGCCATGGCGCGCACAGACAAACACGGCCACGGGTGGTTTGCTGTTGATAACGGGCCGGAATGGCGGACAGGTGTCGAGAACGGGAAGGGATGGGAAGGCATTGATTTAGGAGTAGCGAATGCGCAATTAAAAGCGACGGTGCACCCTTCCGTCTGGCGTCTGGCGCGAGGTTCTATGCGTAGAGAATCGCTCAGCAGCCGTCTTGCCAATGCTGATATAACGCGCATTCAACATGACACCTCTTCCGTCCTGCCTAACTACTGCTACTGCGGCTACTGCAGTGGTGGTAGTAGAGACCCGATCGTACCATTTTTGGCATGAGCCAAGGACGCTGTCAAAAGTTTCCACGAACCCCGATGCGATGCGACCGGTGGAACGCAAGCAAACGGCAATGAAATTATCAATTCATACACACACGCACCCCTGTGTCTATATGTCGATGGTGGTTTTAAGGTGCTGTGATCATTTGTGAACGCTCTCGGTATGCAGTGTTATGCAGTTCTGCGATGCGATGGCTGTACTGTACAATAGTTTTGCGGTTTGCGGTTGATATTCAGGATATGGTAGCTTTAAGCAGTATCCATATCCAAGGACAAAACATTATCCAGAAGGGTTATCCAGGTTTTGTTGATGACAAGGTTTTAGGTCAGGTTAAACTTTAAATCAGCTAATGTCGTAGTATATACGAGTAAGATTAACGAAATATTGTTTTTATTATGTTTTAAAATTTTCATCAATCCTATTTCTTCAAATTTGGTAGTTTCAATTTGGTTTTGGTAGTTTTCCAAAGATCATCAAATCTTCACCATCCCAATTTAAGGGAGCCCCTTCTTGCAGCCCGTCGAATTCAATAAATAAATATCAAATCATTTATCGACATCGTAGCAATAAATTGAAAATACATTCTTCGAAGAATTTTGGAAAATTAATTTCTTGAACGGAAGACATTCAAAAATTGTAGAATACGGTAATAGGCAAAAAAAAGTGGAGTATTCATAAATCCATGTAACCCTAAACTAAACATTGAATTGAAAATTACAAATTCATATATATTGTTTGCAATGTCCAATGTATAATGTAATAAAGCTTAAATAATACAAAAACCTATCAATAACAAAACCCCATTTCAAGCCGCAATATAATTTCTACGACAACACGAATTGGCTGCCAATCTAATTAGCAACGTTGCACTAATATTTTGCAATGTAAAACAAAAAAAAAACGCTCCCTTACAGCCTTGAGACAAAGTGCGTGCGAGTTCACGAACATCGTTGTACCTTCCGTCCCTTTGGGTCATTCCCACCGGGGCACGCTACACGATCAGATGATCGCCACCCGGCACGCACCGTTCACTTGACGCACTTTCAGGCTGTTTCGGGCGGCCAAAATCGTGCTGCAGGTGCAAAGAGGGGTGCATCAGAACCACACCCCCCCCGTCCTTCTCCCCATGTTTTTGCACTACACACGGTGCCCCCACCTGCTGTCCCTTGCTGAGGTTGCTGCTGAGCAGCGCAGACACCCGACCGAACCCGGTCAGTCGTGGGAATTGTTCTCACCAATCAACGACGCCACTGCACTTGGATGGCGGCGGAGGAGGCGGCGGCGGAGAGAGTTGCTCACCCGATCGATTCCAAATTCGATCGCACCGCATGATCGTTTGCGGACAGTGGGGGGGGGGGGGGGGGGGGGGGAGGGCCAGTGGCGAGAGGGTTACGAAAAGAATGCAAATGATGAGCACGCGAGTGCTGGATGCAGGATTAGATGTGGTGGAAAGAGAAGGGAGAACAATCTACTAATACTACTATTACTACTACTACTACTGCTATTAGTACTGCTTATCGATTGCGCAGCTGTGTATAATTACGTTTTCTTCATGATTTCGCTCCGGGAGCGCTCCGGCTCCGGCACAAAACAGAACAAAAAACTGCGGGCAGGTTCCGGGTTGTACGCTGATACCAAGCTCACACGTGTGAGCGGCAGGGCAGGTGCCGGCGGGAGATACGGTCGTTCCAAATCTCACACACTAAGCTCACTTGCCCGTTTGCCGTGGCCGTTTAGAGCGAATCTCGCTCGAGTTATTGACAGCGGCGGCAGCAGCAAACAGCAGCAGGTAACGATGATGATGGGGATGTTCGGTACCCTCGGGAACTGTCACGAGCTCGCGCCGGTGATGGAGGACGAGCGCGCGAAACGTCCGACAGCTATGCACGCGCGCCACAACAACCACTTGAACCTGCGTAGCCCGGATGCGCACCGGGGCAAAAAGCTGGACGGCTAGAAAAACACAGTGCCGGTGGTGGGTGGGTGATAATCTGGGACACTTGCCGTTCGCTTGCTCACAATTGAACAATTTGCTGATTTTTTTAAAAGCTCACTTCACCTTGGTCCCACCTGTGAGGTTTTGTACGCGAAAGCGCCGCACTTGTTGCGAATAGAATGCGATCAAAATTGTACAGCAAGATAAACAGTAATTATCACTCTTACGACCGATTAGGACACTTTTTTTTGCACCCAAAATTTGTATCACGCCTTTCCGCCACCACCACTATGCGTTTTTTTTTTGCGGGCTGCGTTTTATCCTTGCGCAACCGTCACCGTCACGAAGCGTTCGAAATGCTCTCCTGGCAGGAGGATGTGGCAGGACGATTGGCTTCCCTAGCAACGCGCTAGCTGCTCTGTTCGCACTGCCGATCTCATCAAATAGCTCTCTCTCTCTCTCGCTCCCTGTATGACGAGCACTTCTCGCACGAACCCGACGACGAATTGCAACCGACTATTGGGGATCGCCGACACGGTACCCTTATTTATAAACTAGAACCAAACACCCGCGTCCAACTAATTGGTGATGTTTTATTGTTCTTAACCCTTCCTCCCGCGCGTTTTAAATGGCGGACCGTGGCACAACCCCTCCAACGCCACATTCTCAGCCACTCGCTTCTCTCCACCACATCAGCAACGCGCGTGAGGTAACCCTCCCACCCCCCCCTGTCCACGGTCCGGTCTCAGCCGAATACACTCTCGACCCTCCCGCTCGATCGATTCGTTTCGAGCGTGCTGGCCAGCAGTAAGCCTCTTCGCGGTTCGATTCGCGAGCTTCGACCGCAAGCTTCGGCCAAATCGGAGTCTGCCGGCCCCAAAACTGTCCACTCCTGTCGTACCGAATGGTGCGCGACAGCTCCGAGCGTGTGAGGATGAGTGTACAGTAGTAGTAGTAGTAGTAGTAGTAGTAGTGACGCACACTCTCCGGAACTGCGGCCAAGGGAAGGGAATTTATGTCACGACGAAACGGCACGGCCGCCTCACACAACCAAACCGAAAGACATAATCAGAGCTGACCGGGCGCTGATCGTCTCGCCTCCCTAACAGTCTCACTCCCGCGGGACTGGTTCGAGTTTTTTCCACCCGCCCTGCCAGCGACAAAGTCGTCTAATATGGGCATCGGCACCGCTCATGAATAAATATGTTACTGCAAAGCTTCTCGGCTGTGTTCGCCAGCCACCCGCCAGAATCATGCAGGAGTTTTGGAGCAAGTGCATCGCGATGGAACCGGTGCCGTTGCACCTCCAACAGACTGGTGCCTAATCAAAAGCCTCCTTTTTTGTTGCTTGAATTTTAAATTGTGGCCACTTGTACCTGGTGGTACAAGAGGGTGGTGGTCCGAACGTACTTTGCCCACTGTCACAATCCACCACGTCCACGACACACTGGATCGCTAAAGCGCGGTGAACGCGAGCATGCGAACGCCGTACGGAGCAGCATTCAAACGCTCCTCCACCATGAGCTAGCCAGCTATTTGTAAGCGATGGCGATGTTCGCGTTTACATCAATTAATATCGAATCGTATTATCGGAACTGCGATAAGGCTGTGTAACCCACAGCCGTTCGTTCTTCCCTTCCATGCCGCTCGCTTCGATGGCTCTGCCCCTGAACAGACCATTAATAATCGATCATACTTGCTGCAAACACTCTGTGTAGAGTGTTGACGGTGAGTGCCAATGGCCAATTATGTTGTACTATCGCCCGGAAAAACAAGCAACACACAAACCGATTGATTGGGTGAAATCAACTGTCACGCGATCATCGGTCTTAATTGAATGGTGATAATATTGGGCAATTGATCACCTACGGATTGCGGGGTTTAAAAGGTTCTTCCGGCAGTTTTTTTTTTCATCGATATCGTAACAGCCTAATCATTGCAGTGCAGAAAATTTTGGGCTAATTTTAGGACTATGACGGCTACTGCCTACAATAAATCGTGTACCCAGGTCCAAGCAAAGCCAGGTTCGGGGCCGTTTTCTTTTTCTCTCTCTCTCCGCCCAATGGTGTCACACAGACGCTAGCACGTACGTCCAATTGTCCGCAAAGGCCGCCTGCTGCGCTTATGTGCATTCTTGTGCATGTGTGTTGTGGGGGGGGGGGGGGGGAGGCACATCGCAGTGCCCCAGATGAGCTGCGGGAGCAAATCACGGAGTCAAGATCGAAATCATTCGCTACGCCTTCCCAGGCCGGATTCCTACGCCCCTCCCCCGTTGACCGGAAGGGGGAAGGGAGTGGATGGGAAAAAGGGGGGCAGATGGATGCTCTAAATGAGAGATGCACCGAGAGATGCAAATTACTGGCAAAAGTATGCGTGGCGTGCCGTGGCCCGCCACACGCTGTCTAGGAAGCATCGGCGGGTAAGAATCGTTAGAGGAAAGGAAGTGCAACATTGCAACATAACACACATATAACAGCAAAATGTGGAGCAAACATATGTTGGTGTAAATGAGAGAGAAAGAAGTATGTACCAGGCTTCAACGCATCTACTTGAAAACCCCTCCAAACACTCAAAAGGTTACTAAGGGAGGGAACTCCCATTGCGACACGTGACAGCGACCGTGCGTTCGCGGGGGTTCGCGCACAGATTTGTACGGTCGTCATATTGTCTAATTTTCTTCAATTTCGTATCCCTTTCCGGGCACACCAAGTAGTGCAAAATTCCACACCATCCAACCGCAAAGAACCGCACAAGCACAAGCGCACAACACTGGCAACTGGTATGTAAATGACGAAGTTGACGGTAATGTGATGATAATGTGTTGATGATGATGATGATGATGATGATGATGTGGGTAACAATAACTACTGCTGCTGGTGTAGTTCAAAGAAGAATGCGCAAACTAACCTGTAACCCTGTTTCGGGCCACTGTTTCCGTCACTTTGCGTTGCCTCACTAAGTCCGCAATTTGGCAAATGGGATTCGGGATGGGTTTTGCTGCCAGAATCTTCCACTATTCTCTGTCACTCACGTACACACATGCAACGCTAGTCACCACACAAGCACAGCACGTTTCACTACACCACCACACTGCACTGGTACTTCGTACGGTTGAAGGAACTGTTTTCGGGGGAGAAAGGGGATAACAGAGAAATATTGCTGTAAAAAAATGGTAAATCCGATAGAAGCGATCGTCTGCACGCTGTGTGTGTATATGCTAACGATGGATTAGAAAAGTTTTCGAACACTAAACAATACATTGAAGAAAGCACCATTACATTTTAAAACCTTTTCCCCATAGAAAGCTACTAACAACTAACACAGTACCACTACACATTCATGCCCAGTTCCACACAGCCAGCATAACGGCTAGCAGGGTTGAACCAACAATGCACACTCTAATTTGGGGGAAAACACAGCCCGCGCCCCCAAAACAACAACACCTGCCCGCATCCCACAGCACCAAACGACCCAGACCCGGTAGTGCGGAAGGAGGGAAAAAGCTGCCCGCCCTCCCCTACATTAACATACTAACGTGGCTAACGTGACCACCGCGCGATCGCTCCAACACACAACAAAGCGCGCCTAGACCCGGCGTCTGACGGCGACCGTCTTCGCAAGACTTCTAAAAAGCGTCTTCATTTGGCGACACGCTTTTATACCGCTGCGGCCGGGCCCGGTCCCTCCAGAGTACGCAACCAGTACGCTCGCCCGGGGTGTCAATATGTAGAGCTAACAATGTTTTCCGATGTGCGACTACCTACTACTACTACTACTACTACT
>KI920202.1:0-23980 GCA_000473525.2 Anopheles melas | reverse complement strand
CTCTCTCTCTCTCTCTCTTTCTCCTCGATTCGACCACTAAAACCGCTGCCAGGTAAGGGGTTGTGTTCGACTTTACTGATTCGCTGGTCGGGCCCGGTGTTGTAACCCGGGGAAAAACGGGCTTAGAAATAGCGCCGTCGTCAACGGGAGTACCGCTGTGCGTACCATTGTCCTCACACCTTGGTTCACCTTGAATCGTTTGGTTCGCGTACACACACACACACACAAATACAGGCTCACACGCCGGTTAGGCAGCCGAACCGTCGATCAATCAAACATCGTTAAACTTTCACCTTACGTAAATTGAATTTCCAGCTTAACAACAACAACCTACTCTGGCTGCGGGCGGACGGTTTCGCAACACTTTGGCAGGATGAGGGCGGTACACTCAAAGGAGCGGGGACAACGTACTGCGTTGAATTCGGCCATCGTATTGTGACCACCACCATCAGCACATGTGCAGCTATGTAGGTGAGACCTGGTGAGCCATAGTTTAGCAAACTTCTGGCCTGATTCCTGGTTGGTCGGTCGGTTGCAAGGCTGAAACGAACCCACAGGCTTGCTGCCGGTGTCTTGGTTTCAAGCGGCGCATGCTACGGTAACACGGGCCGGACGTTCTTGTCGGGCTGGGTCGGGAAAGCCGTTTCCGTTTTCCGCCGCTGGCAACACGTTCCTGACGTGGAAGTGTCTTGCGGGTGCGGGAGTTTGAGGTTTGAGGCTGCGTTGGGGATTGCTCGGTTTGGTGGCTTTGTTTGAATTTACGGTTTCCACACTGCCAGCCACGAGATGGGTGAATAATTGTTCCCAAAAGGATGAAAAGGTATGAAAGCTTTCCATTCGTCTTTGAGCGGGTTTCAATAGTGCTGTAAACATTAAGTTCTAGCAAAATTAAAGTTCAAACTATGTTAAATGAAGCTCAAACAACTTCACTCATGCTACTCGTATGCGAAAACGCGAATGTTCGTTGTGCTACATGCTTCGTGTTACATCGCCGTTCGCAATGGTCGGTGTTATGCTGCCGTACGCTCAATAATGGACCACACTCACACACACACACACACACACACACACACACACACACACACACACACATACATTTGTGGGCAACAATTCAGACGAGTGAAATATATCTTCTCGACACGCGATGTGCAGGGCAAGCCGGCGGGAGCGCTGGTAATGAAACGAATTGGTTCAAATTTGCAAACATCAATTTCAACTGCGTATCCATCAATTTGAATTGCATTCATGCACAACCAATTGCTAGCTGTTTGTGCATAACTCAAATGGAAGTATTTGGTTGTGAACTGCAAATTCAGCTCAAGAGATGTTCTATTCTACTGTACGAATGTTTCGAACTAAGATAATGTATGATCCGATACATCCAGTACCACATGATAAGCGCATGGTTTCGTTGTGTCCATACTCGAAGTAGGCATTATATTGGTTTTCCAATTTAAAGAAGTATCATAAACCAATCAACCTAATTCATAGAATACATCTTTTCTGCATGATGTACGGCATGAATGCTCCGATAGGGTATCACAGTGATCTCTACACATACACATTTGATAAATTGTTCAAGCTTGATCTGGTTCATAAGTAATGATTATCCGCTGTTTGGGAGTTCTCTGTCGTCAAAGCTAAACCACTCGTTAGTCGCTATAGAGACATTTGCATCATTCGCGAAAAAAAACAAACGTACACAACGACTGAAATCGATCGTTATCCACTCGTTTAAAAGCTTCGCTCCGGACACAGTTTATCTATAATGCAAAGCGAAATAGAATCATTAAAATTCTTCTCTTCACCATTCGTAGCAGCATAAAAGCAACAACAGCGACGAGAAAAAAGTGTACCATTCTAGGCAGCTTTCATGTTTCATGTGCTTTTGCCGCTGCATTTGGTGTAGCGCGCTTTTCCACGATCCGGTTCCCGCAGCAAAATCAACGATTCAAAGGATTTTGCCGTACCCTGCCCAACCAAACGGCCAAACGACCATGGAGGCGGCGGCACCGTACGATGACATGAAAGGAAGCGTAAAAATAACAGAGAGCAGAGAGCGGACACAACATTGGCCATAATTAGCATAAAATTATAGATGTTTGAGTTTTCCACCCGTCAGCGCACCGCTTGCAAATGCCGTTTGGACCTCCCTGTATGCTCTTAACGGGGCTTGGGGCTGTGTGAGAAGAAGGGAGAGAGCTTTTTTTTCTTCTTCTTCTAAAGCTTCCTCCCGTTCTCCCACTCGCTCATTCTCATCAGCCAGGGCCAGCCGACGCACATTGCAGCACGTTTGAGTCACATTCTTTTGTCCTTGGCCGTTGTTTAGATGTTTCCGTTTTGTTTTGTTTTTGCGCTGATCCAGGATCAACATCAGGTCGCATGCTGCCCGCTTCACGGCCTCGGGTCGGTTGGTTTTTGTTGCCAGCCCGTTCAGCTATTTGAAAATGAATATTTCTCTTTGTTGTGTGTGCCGTTCCATTTGTCCGAGTGTTTGACGCCGTGTCAATTTGGTGCCGAGCGGGAAAAAGAATTCGGAATGAAAAGCAAACACTGTCGAGCGGGACAGGCTGCGGCACGTGGGTTAAAGTTTCGCTCCACCCTGTCCATGGATTGAGGGGATTGAGGGGTTGTACTCCAAAACTGGGAACGGCATCATTTCAAACGCATATTTGAAAATGATAAAATGAAAGCTGATACAGTGCTGGTGCATTGGATAAAACATTCATTTGCGTTATGGAGGCGCAGCAACGACATGCAGTTGTAAATTGCTAGAACAAACAAAGGTTTAACCATATCCACAAATCTCGACATCGTTTGAAGCCGTTGCGCCGAAAGCACTTGAATGGGAGCCAAACAAATTCCAGCCGAAGGACACGAATGCAAACACAAATGGTGTGGCTCGAACACAAACCCACGGTACCGTGGCAATACGAGGAAAGGTATTAGGAATTGAGCATTGGAACGCACTTAACATTTGCTAAAGGGGTGAAAGGAAAAACAACCTTCAAAGTAAAAAAAAATACACCCATTTTCCTTTTTTCGGTTCGCTGGTGTGCCAAAAACATAAAAAAAAGGAAAAAGAACACACGCTAAAAAGGGGTTAGGCTGCGTAATTACTGCGACACTTACTACAACGGCTGGCTCTTCAATTATTCCCAAAATGCTTCACTGAGCATTGAGCAGAATTGATAAGCGTCATTTTTATCCCCGTTTCATGTACCACCGAAACCCCCAGAAGTGGTGTTGTCGGAATGTGGGTTTGGTAGAGCCTTTCTTCGCTTTTGTGTTCCGTTTCCGTTTAGAAGCATTTCTCCCCCTTTCCCTCCGGCACCCCGGCATCCGCCGTTTCGGGTGGTTCATTTTTGGCTCAATTTTGGGGCGTGAAATGAAGCGAAACGACAAAAGGGTCCGAGT
This sequence comes from Anopheles melas, assembly GCA_000473525.2. NCBI lineage: Eukaryota > Metazoa > Arthropoda > Insecta > Diptera > Culicidae > Anopheles > Anopheles melas. Next base: position 20,563 of record KI920202.1, on the reverse strand, counting down.
GTGTGCGCGCCATGGAGAGAAGGGGAGAGAGAACAACATAAATGAGCAAAATAAATTCCCTTGGCAATGATATCAATACGCGGGCAAAACTCAACAACCTTCACTGCCGCACAAGGCTAGTTGCCAGTGGAGGTAACGAGAAAATATTTATGAAAGCACAAGTAAACGAATTGGGCGACGTGCGAACGGTTTCCACTTTCTGCTCGCAACGACAACGACACCAAAATCCTGCACGTCCTGCGATCCGTGCGAAGCGACTTATCAGACGAAAAAACACGGGATAGCACATGGATGGTAGACAAAAAAAAACAAACAAAACGAGTTCTTGGTTTTTCCAACAACGAATCTCAAGATTAGACAAAATACAGCGAACGCGCCTATTAGTGACAGCCTCCCCAGTAGTGCACTGTCAGCTTTCCAAGCCCGGACCGACAGAAAAAAAAACCCACACAAAAACACACACTAACTTCAACCAAACAGAGTGAGCTTTAAGGCAATGGGGAAGGCAAATGGTCGTAAAAAAGAATTGTCTATAATTTTGCTCCACACACCCGCTCCCAAACGCTCGACGATCAGCTCCCATAGGAGCAGGCGCACGAGCTGAACTGTCCTCCTGTGGTGCGGCATTAAACCGGTTCAGCTGCGTGAGACAATGAGTGGAATGAAAATAAATTGGATCGTGACGGTCCGTGCTAGAGCATTTTCTCCACTTCCATGGGGTGTGAGTGTTAGACCAGCTCAGCTAACCACTCATGCCCCGTACCCGTTGACTCATTGAAGAATTATTATTTTGCCTTCCATTAGATTCGGCGTTCCGGCGACTCGGTGAAATGGAACCAGTCGGGCGATTACTGACTCGAGTCATTGTCACGCGTCCCACACACACACACACACACACACACACACACACAGTCGAGAAGCTTCTTGGCATCCGTTTTTTGCCTTTCTTTTGCTGTCCCCCAACTCAGTTCGGCTGCCTATAAATGGGAATGTGATACTGTGTTTTTTTGTTCTTGTTGCTGCCTTTAGCATTCTTATCGCTTGGGAATGAGGGTGTTGCTTTTTCTTCCCGCGTTAAACTTTCCCACAAAATGAGGGTGCCACCAAAAAAAAAGCCTCCTCTGCGGTGCGAAAACGCTCTCATTCCGCTTGATTGTACACTTTCGAGAAGGTCGGAGCAGGAAGTAAGAAAGGAAAGGCAAACGAAGGCCTAAAATCAAACTGATAAATGGGCTCAATTACTTTGCAAGATTATATATATATTTTGACAATGACATTTTACTCGCAGGTGCAACTCAAAAACGGTGGCGTATGGAAAATTCGAAAATAGATGGAAAGCTTCACTGGGCCGGTTTGCGAACGGCAAGGTTCTGGAAGCATCGGTTGGGTTTTTTTTTCCACGCGTGGGGAGAGGATACAAGTGCTGTTCGGAAAATACGTATTCGCACCCGCTTAATGGGTGTTGTGAGCTGAAATCGGAACGGCCTCGGGAAAACTTTCTGTCTGGATGGAGGGAGGGAGGGTGTGTGGAGTGACGGGTGTGGAGGAGGAGGCTGTGGGTCCCGAAATGGAGTACAGGCGGGCAATGGCTCAAGTTTATCGCTTGACGGTAAAATATGCTCACATTAGCGAGCTGTAGCAGGGTCGACAAGATGGGAGGCTTTCGCTGCCTTAATGAACGGGAAATATAATCACACCTGCCCAGTGCGTTTTTTGTATGAGCGAGTGTAGCACGAAACCTGTTTTCTTTCGACAAATGTTTACCAAGCTACAAAACAAGACAGCAACGATAAGGGGGGGGGTGTTTTTGATGGAGCATTTTGATAGGCAAATGTTATTATGCGGTAGGAAAGGTTGTAGATTTGCAATCAAATGCTTTATGCTTATGGGAAACAGTTTTGCTTGGGAATTTTAAACATCAACACGACGTGTAACATTTTTGGATTGAGACAGAAAAATATAACAAATTTGGAACTTTCTTGGCAAAATGCTTGATTTAAAAATTAAAGGGGCGAATCGACCTAATATGTATCTAACAAGAAGTACATAGCAAACCCTGCCTAGGTCAACTAGAACGATTGAAGGGAATGCCCTTTTATGAGTTCAAGCTTCGTTTTAACCGAGCCCCCATACGCAGGACTGACTATTCTTTGAGTACAAACCTAGCTTGTGAGTGGTTCATGCTTGGTTAAATTATTGAATGACTATGTTTTTTTAAATATATTTGAAGATATATTTATGAGTTATTTTCTAAAAGTAGACATTTAGCAACCAAACAACTTAGGAAAACCATCAACACATTTATTTATTTTTGTTTTGGTAGAAAATGCCAACATTCCGCAAGACTTGTGACGAAGTAAAAGAAATAAAAATATTTCTCATCTAACGCTTTACATAAGACTAGACAGACTTTTGCTTACCTTGCTTCAGCATCAAATTTCTCAGTAGCTACATCAAACTTTGTGCCGCTGTCGCTAGGAGCAAACTTTTTAGTAAATGACAGTAAAATGGGCTGCCTCCGCGGCTTCAGCAATTTCAACTATTTCAAACATATTTTATCCCGTCAAGTTTCTGCATCCCAGGCGTACAAATGGCTTGTAATAACGGTAATATGAGTCGTGGCAGTTAAGAGATGTTTGCGTACCGGTGCCATACTGCGGGATGAGGAAATGGCTCTTCTTTCCAAAGGTACCCAGTCAGACACGGGACATGGTCGTAAAGCTACTGCTAAAGGAGTTTGGTAGCATAAACTATCTTCTGCCTTTGGGAAGGTTTCAAACCACTCACGAACGATGTGGATGATGGGCTCTAATTAAAACCTTTGCAGTTCAGCACGCTCGTTGTATGATTTAGCTTAGAAAAGTGTAATAATTCCTGAACTAGTTTGATGCTCGATTAATTTTTGAAAATTTTTCGTGACGGATGCTTTTAAAAATTGTGGAGCAGTGTCGAGAAAGAACACATGCAGCTGTGTTGATATTAGACACACCCGTACAGCTTACAACGCGTCTCGCCAGTGTGCGTCATCTCGAATGGGAATCAACTACACTCGTGAGCCTGCGCATGTTTCTTATGCGAAACATGTTTGCTGAACGGTGCCGAAAAAACGCTACCAAAAACGAGGAGGAAAAATGAACTAGAAAACAATTCCATTTAACGATGCAAAATTCATCCGAGGGAATGAGAAAAAAAAACAACACGACCAAGCTCTGTCCTTTCTGCAAGCTTTCAAAGACAAACCACAAAGAAATTGGCATGTGGGCGAAGATGTAATTACCAGAAGCTTGCTAAATTACTGGATTCTTTGCGCTTGAGTGAAAACTGAAATTAGAAAAAGTTCCGAACGGTAGCAACAGCAGCTCTCACACACACTCATACAAACACTGCGTAAAAACACAAAGATTGTGTCTCTGCACACACGGCAAACACACGCATGGCGACGAAAAACACACGTCTCATGATATGGGAACGAAGGATTGGGATGTTCATTGCAACACTTCCACACCCCGGCCAAGATAGACAAACAAAAACACACGCAAATCTTTTCGCTCAACATTTGGCTCCGGGTTTTTCATCATTTTGGGTAACAATGCTTAGCGGGGATCCATTATTTGAGGAAGCAAAACTTTTCTCCGAATTTCAAACACCTGTTCAGCCGGTGAGTATTGAAACTGGTGCGTCCCCCGCTGTACGTCACCGGTTAGGAATCATGTGCCACCGATGCACTGCTCAGTGTACATTGCCGTCAGCTCGCCATGGAGACAGCGACGGTGCTGGGTGCCTTTTATCTTATTACCATTCTCTTAAGCAGCACTTCCAATTCCATATGTCACATTTACACCCGCACCGAACCTTTGCAAATTGTCAACCGGCGGCCCGACCGGCTCGTGTGTTAGTGGAAATGTTTTCCACCGTGCTGCCGTATCCATTACGCGATGCTAAGACGCTTTTTTGCTGCTGTTGTTGTTTTTGTTCGTACTTTCCCAGGCGGATAATGTATGGGAAGGTATGATTCGCTAAGCGGCAGGTACAACACCTTCTCGATGTTTCTTTCGATGGTTTGTTTTGTTTTGTTTTTGTTGCTCAAATCCAGCATGAAACAAGTTTCACTTTCACAGAAGTGTGTGGATATGTATATTTTAGCGACTGGAAGGCTTAGACGCAAAAGAAATAAGCCTTTGCTTTCACCTTCAAACTCCGACCGGTGATATTTCGAGACTTATGGCTCTTGTTTCACTGTATATTTGGTTTGTACAATACACGGTTCGGTTGGTATGGTGTACAAGGATAGAATGATCACATTTGATCTCGGTACAGCATTTGCACGGTTTCAATTAATTAAAATGTACTTCGTTTATGTTTTTTTTCTGTTTCCTATTGTGATTTAAAACGTGATTGATTTTCTTAGTATCCAGGTTAGAGATATTATTCAGCATCATTGGTAAAGCCAGTAATTCAGAAGCACATGTATTTTTCAATTGCTATGAAATGATACGATGAATGATTTAAAACATATTTCACACTTTTTATCAAGTACAAGGCGCCTCCATTGTTCAGCTTAGTACATGTTTACTCCTCTTTTGCGCTTAATTAGTTTTGAAAACTGGCCGCGGTTTATTATCTTTTCAAGGTGGATTCTTCATGAATATTTTTTTTAAAAAGAGAATAGAATGGATTTTCAAACTAAGGTGTACATAGTGTTTCTTACCTAACCATGGCGTACAAGGCGCCTCCACAGTGAGATCAAAACTTGTAAGTATGAGTTAACCGCCGCGTCATACGGCGGTATTCACTTAGTTACGCTCTGTAGATTGGGAGAGGATATCAAAAACAGAAACTGCTTATGGAACCGTTCTTATTTCAATGAAACAAAAGAGATGTAACAATAGCAAGAGAAATTGTCGTTCCCATCACGCTTTTATTTTGGACTTGTTTACACTATTGAACATTGGCTTCTAATTCAATTATGCTATATTTTACGCATTACTCATATATGTAAACTTAAGCTAACAATAAACATTTAATATCTTTCTTTTTAGGTAATTTATAGTCGTCCAATCATCATCACTGTATCGTATTCCTGACGAAGTACGTATTATAGAATAGAAACACAAGCTAACTTTTCAATGTGAACTGTGACAGCATCAAAACGAACCTAAATAAAAATTAAATAATATCATTCCTATACCCTTAATTGTTCCTACTGCCACAGACATTCTCTCGTTGACCTTTGAGCTCTTCCTTAAGGAAACTCGTTTTCACACCGTACCGACGGCGGTCGGTCACGCGCTCGATGGCATCGTTTGCGCGTGTCATGCCGAAATTGGTTACAATCGGACGGCGCCATTTCGCTCTCCGTCGGGCGCATTGGGCATGGTCGGGTGATAAGTTCCAGCCGCTTAAGGTTTCCTAGAAGAGCGTGCACATTCTGCTTTGCGCCCGGTAGCATCGGGCACGAGTCCAGACAATGCGGAAGACAGACCCGTAGCGGGTCACGCCAAGCCATTTCCCGCAGCCGAACGGAAATGCCGGCCAGCAGTCGTTCGCGCGCGCGTGAGAAAAGTTGCACAAAACTCTAATTTAAGTTTTAAGGCTTTTCGCTGCCTTGTCTGTTCTGTTCTCATCTTTGCCCTCTAGCGTCTAGTTTTTTGCTGTCGATAGGCGGAGGCGATAAAGTTTTCTGTTTTCGTCGAACACGACTTTCAGTGGGGAGAGGTTTTTTTTTGCTGTTGTTGTTGTTTGTAGCCAGAAAAAAGTAGTTTGAGACCATCATTTTCTGCACAACCTTTTGGTTCGTGTATTTACTCTTTTGCTTTTCCGTAATTGCGCAGTTTTCTCAGAGTTTTTTACCCTTCAAAATCTTTTTTCTCTTAAATATTTTAAGGCAAATCAAAAAGTTCAACTTAATTTAACAAAATATGTATAGATTCACTCCTAGTTGGGTACTAATTTTTTTTGCTTTGTCAAACATTTGAGTTTTTCAATTCTTAGTCGTACAAATTATTCTCTCCGCGTATCGTGTCGTGTTCCCTTTGCTGCAGTCTGTTCGGCTCGGAAGAATACTTTCGCGGGGCGGGAAATGGTGAAAGACAAACTGCTCCAAACATGCCACAACAAAGTAAAAACAAAACACCGCCGCACCACCCCGGACAGTTCTCGCCGGCCGAAACTATCCAGGCTGCATCAATTTTCTCCATCTCCATTCGTGCTCTTGATTAGCTATCGTGCATCCGGCGGTTTTCAGCTGCAGCAGCGGTAGCAGCGGGATATTCGCTTCATCGCTTCGTTCCCTGCACGTTTGAGTCACGCGGACCGAGTGGACCACCTATTAGCGCACTTCGAAGGTACGATGCAACTTTACCACTGCATCGCAATCGCATTTATGCTCGCTTTTCACCGTCCCTGCACCCTGCTACACCTTTGACCATTAGCAGCAGCAGCAGCAGGGGGCTAATATTAAATTGGACCAGGCAGCAACGTACCACACGGATCCGTTTGTACGGTGGCCGAGGTAGGGCTGCACTAAATATGGAAAATTATGCTGCACGATAACGAATGGGTTGAGCAGCAGCATTACAGGGCAAAACAAAACAAAAAAAGTGGTAAAATAATGGAAACCTCCCCATGTTCCTGTTGCTACCTTCGTTCCATTCCCCATTCTTGGAGCAAGCCGCGCACTATCAGCATCGTTAGTCCGAAGCGGTGTAGGTCCTGTAGGATTAATTACTGAATTAAATTTCCTAGCTGCCACTACGAGCAAAATGGACCAAACTTGTCAAACATCTTGGATGCACGGAGGTTTGCCAGCCAGAGGGAGCTACGGAGGAGCGAACAGTTATGACCCTAATGGTTATGAGGTTATGGGTGAGGCTATTTCCAAAGCGCACATCACGGAGTCGCGTACAAAAAGCAGCGGTAAATATTTAAATTGCCACCGATGCTATTCTGCGCTGCCTGGATTGACTGATGAGCCATTATTCTACGTTATCCTTTTGCTGTCCCTTCCAATTTCTTGCGAGGTAATTTCCTGATCTCGTTACACTCGTTCTTCCCTAGCCGGAAAGATGATGCACCTTTTGTAGGGTCAAAAACGATTTCGGTTCACATTATTGTGATTAATTTAGTTGCAAATATAGAGAAAGCTCCCTCTTTAGATTGATTACAGTTTGCCTCAGCGAATAAAAAGAAGCGTTACGAAAATGATGAAAACTACCGGCTTCCTGGTAGTGTAAAGCGAAAACTTCGACTGAAAGCTCGCAATGTGCTGCTGCAAACGGGGAGGGTTTGTGCTAACCGTGGTCGATGCAATACCCGCGCACAGTGTACTGCAGTAACGGGTACGCTTGCCATTAGTACGGTTTCAGTTTTAATATTTTCTACCACAGCTTCGCTATTCGTTGTGTACGCTCTCACAGCGGTCGAGAGCAGTTGGGGTAAATGTTGCACTACCGGGTCGGTAAGGGCGGCACACAGGGCTGCAGTTAGGTTAGCCGGAGGTTCATTTATCAAACAAGCTAATGCATTGGCGTGTCCGGCGTACATTGACTAGTAGTAAGCAGTGCCGGACGGAGGGTGATGCACTTTCCGCGCTCGGTATGTTTGGCCAACTGCTGCACTGTTTCTTCCATTTCGATTCGTTCGGTTGGGTTTGTGCGCATCATGGTGAATTAGTGAGAGGTAATTAGCTGCAGTACTGGTTGTTTTTACGTTATTGATGCTACGGGAAAGCTACGGGACGCTAGCAAAGTTGTCGCAACTGTCAGCAAATGATTAGCGGTTGACAGTCCTTTAAGGGATGGTTTGGTTTCGCTTTGAAGTGTGATTGTCTCATTCTGTGCTACTTAAAAGCTGATTAGGTTCTTTTTTAATATTTTTTTTAATTTTTTTCAAAGAAAATGATTTGAATGTTACGGAGAACAAGAAATGTATTTTTGTGTATATCGGCTCTGGATGCAAAATCGATTGGTTATCGTAATACTTCCACGCAGTATCATAACTATAATTATTTGATTTATTTCTGAACCTTTCAAATAAGGATGGAAATGTATTTTATGAAAATCATGACCGAAAAATAAACTATTCCAATTCCTCTAGCGCGTTTACAAACCCAGATAACAGGATGGTCAGAATTTCGCTGTTTAAGATTGCATTTTTTACACATTAAAAACATAGCCATAAACACGCCAATTTCTCACGACACCAACCCGGTCCGACACTTGTGGTCGTCAAAAAGTGATTCCGACCGTCCACCATCAACCGTGTACGGGATCGGTACTAATGTGCAATCAATTCTGCGTCACCGCCAGAGACGAAAGTGTATGTTCAAACTCACAGTGAAGAGCGCACAGCGGGAAGAGGCATGGAGGCATCGGCAAGCACATCTTACCAGACCGAAACCGTTGAGTGCGCCTGTTCTGTGCGCGCAGCAGCAACTGTTTTCAAATCCATCTGCTTGTTGACATTTTCCACCCGTTCCCCCACACGTTCCACATATGCGCAAACGGCCGGAAAGCTCAAACAAAGTTGTTGAGAAATGTGTGTGTGTACGCGCATGGTGATGGAAAAAAGAAAACAAAAACGATCACCGCTAGCAAAGTACACCATAGCCCCATCACCGGCAGAAGGGGCCCTCCTGCGGCGCTGCAGATTGGCAGTCGTCGGGCGTGCATGTGTGTGGACGCCATCATCGTTCGCGCTTGACACATTCAATTAATTTTCCATTAAAGATGAGTGTGAACCGCAGGCGGCAGGCGAAAGGCAAGCGTGTCAAGAAAAAAAAGGTGACCCCAACCAACTGTCCCTTCTTTGCCTTTGCCTTCTTCAAAAGTGGATTGAAAGTGCCTTTCGGTTCGAAAGCAAATCGGTCTGTGGAGGACGGGAGCGACGACAACAGTAGAAAGCGATTCAATTACGCTGCGAGAAGTGTCCCCTGCCGGTTCACACTGGCGGGGAGTGTCTACTGTGTCGAAAGAAAATTGAAAACATTTATTTATAGTTTTGCCGTGCGGAAGGTACGTAGATTTGACATATTGTGAGCCATAATCCATTTCTGCTAATCCGATGGTGGAACGATGGTGGTTAGGTTAGAAAAACTAACGCCTTGGGTGGTGCAAGAGTCGAGCGAAACTGTAAACCTGAAATATGATACCCACTTTCAAACCGCTCCCTCCACCCCCACTTCAACCGGACACATGTATGACACCTTAAACCAAAATATTGTTTTCACTAAGCATCGGAAACAGCCGATCCGTGCAGAGCTCAATTCGGTGCTAGGTTTGAAATTTGAACCTTGCTTGGTGCTTGTGCAATTTGATTTTGTTGTGTGGCAACAATACTTCCCTTCCCATATATGATCTCCCTTGCTTCACTTCACAAGTCGCTAGGCGGTGGTAACAACCGAAGCCCATGAGCTAGCTAGCGACCTTCGCCGTATGCAATATTGCCGGATGTAAGATATTTTTGTTTTGAGTGCGGCACGTTTTTGATTGACAGCCGCTAATACCGAACCGAGTGTGGTGCCCGGTGATGGTGGGCGAAGATCACCCACGGGTTATTGGTGTTACAGCACGGTGCGCGTGCCCATAAACCTGCACGCCCCTGCCCCCCCCGCCCCCCTCCCCCTATACCTTCCGAAGTAGGTGCTTATGCCAAGTACCGACACATATCCGTGACCAAGTGTGCTGCCGCAGGGCCAGCGGCCCTCAGGAAATAGACACTTATTGTCAGTGAACTTTTCACCCCGCGCAAGAGGGCAGAGTGACGAATTTTGCTTATGAGGCGGAGATAGCCAGCTATAAAGGGCACGTGTAGGCTTTGGTCCCCGGGGGAGGCGTAGTGAGAATTATTCTGATTGGAAACGATTGGAAGCAGACGTGTTGGGAAATGGGTGCAACATTACGTTCGAAATGAGGCGATTTAACGTGTGCTACGCGATCATCGAAGGAGAAAAGAAAAGAGAAAAGAGTATGACAATGAGATACAGGAGAACCATATATAGCCAGCGAGAGCGTTCCTTTGCAGCGGAAGTGTGCTGTAAAATTTGTGATAAGTTTTTTCACACTTTTTTTTATTGAAGTGGCTGATTTTCGCTATGAAAATGTAATGAATGGCGCATCGCCACATTTTGAGAGCATTATTCTCATTAACTCCCTCATATGCACTTACGCTGTAGAATGCGCTCTTCCCTATTTCTATAAGTTGCTAGAGCAAATCGTGCACACTTTCTCTATTGTTTTTTTTTTAATCTTTCTATCTTCAAGTTGTATTTGGCGCAGGGATGTTGAAATGATTCATGTAGGCATGATTCAGGAAATCGTTAATGTTACGTCATAAACGGTACAATGTCTGGTGATTCGTGTAGTAGGATGAGTCTGATTAACGAAATATCGAATCAAATAAGGGGGAAAAATACAAAAAATATAAAAAATACGTTTTAAATGTACTTAAACAAAAAAATTGATTTTGGTTTTAGGACATTTAAAACGTGTTTTATTTTATTTTATTTTATTTTTTAACTTATTGCTAAGCGCAAAGTAAAGTTGATACCAGAACTGTGTTTTTTACATTATGCTACTACGCTAGCTTTTTTACGCTAGTCAATCGTCTTCGAATGTAACATATGATAATTGAAAAAAAACCCACCTCAAGAAATCCATAGGGCAGAAGGAACGACAGGAACCTAATGATACGTAACCAACGGATAGATGGCATCGATTTTTTATCCTCTCTTCGATGACTTCTGTGTCAATGTCAGCGCATTGCAACGCCAATCTGCCAAAAGCAACTTCGATCTCGCTCAATACGTTATCAAAATGCTAATTTCCTACCTTTAGGATAGGAAATGTTTGCCCTCTGCAAACTGTGCGTTGTACTTTACCTGTATCTTGATGTCTATCTGAACGCGGAGGAGATATGGACGTTTTCATTCTGTCTTTTTTTTCATTTTCCTTTTTCAACTATCGAAAGCATAACGGCAGCTGTCAACAACTGAACTGAAATGCTATCTAATCCTGGTGGGAAGTTTGATTAAAAAATATTTTCTCATCTCTGGTCTTCGACGAGAGTGACGCAGCAACACATACACACATACAAACACGGGTATACACAACATATCATAGCTTGTCACATATTGTACGCTAGTTTCGCCTGGCAGTGTATGTGCTGTTGATGAGGTTACAACATGTTTTACAGAACATTTACGTTCTCTATTAGCTGCCCCTATTGAGTGATAAAACTGTTACTACAGTGAAAACAATAATTTTCTACAAATAGCCCGCGTAAGTGTTTTGCTTGAAGAGCAAAGTTTTTCTGCAACACAGTTCACTTCATCGCTTCGTTAAGTGGCGAACACTGTGCGAATCGATTCGACTCCGATTACTGGTAACTGGTAAGCTTTTACCAGTTTTTCTACCATCTGAAGCATCAATCAAGCTCCTCAGGGATGCTTCCAATGAAAAATTATTGCCCCACATACTATGGTAGCCTTTTTGATGGGGCGAGAATCGAAACGAACAACACAGTGCACAGTGAGGTGATTATGCTTCGTAGAAACGGCAAACCCGGCTGCAAACATTCTCTCCAGGGTACTTGTTGGGTTTTCCAAGATAGCCTGCTGCGTTTGACGTTTCGGTTTTGGGCGCAACGTTTTCACCAATCATTGAAAATATCAAAATCCTCGCGGGAAGTGGAACACTCCTGTAAATTTTGGCAGCGGGACGACCAGAGGCTCTCCAAATTGTGCCCCCGTTGACAAGTGATGCCTTTTGCGACAGCAATCGCGTTGCGAGCATTTGTACCGATACAGAAGAATAATGAGATAGGAAAGATAAATTGAATTTGAATTCTCGCGAGCCATGCTAAGAACCATGGACGGGGCCACCTTTTAAATAAATCGATTTGGTGAAACAAAGCGTCAAAGCGGCATCGTTCGGCTGTAAGCTCGAATAGAGCCAACATTACAAACGTCATGTTAAATGCATCCTTCACAAAAAGAGGAAACAACACAACCGATACCAGAACCCGATATTATGTCGATGAAATCATTTTCCAATCGGTACCACTTCTCGGGGGAGAGATATTGTCAATCCTAGTGGGAACACCGTGCCGTGGCCGTGATAGCAATCACAGAAGAAATTGACCAGAGCAACCCAAAATGGGAAGCAAGTAAACTGAACCGAATCGTACGACTTGGTGATACGAAATCGTTCCCGCTGGCTGACAGTGTGGGGGGGGGGAGGAAGTCGCTCGATCACTCCCCGCTCTCTGGAGGTAGCCGAAATTCCCCAAGCGATGCTATGATTACCGATCAGGGATAAACGATCACCTAAGCGTCCTGCGAAATGGAACGTAAGTTCGCTTTCTCGGTGACTGTCGCTACGTGCGATAGACTGCGCTGCAGCAGCAGCTGCAGGAAACACAGCAATCGTGTTTTATATTCAATAAAGAAATAGTCCCCTGGTGTACCGAGCATCAGGGAAAAGTGCATTGGGCGAGCTGATTTGATTTGGACATTCTTCCCCACCCAATGTATGCAAAACGCAAACGAGCGATATCGTGACTTTATTGGGTCAAAGCTAATTGAGAGAGTGTGAGCATGGGAACAAAAGATCGAGTCGTTGGTTGATGTTTTCAGTCCTTTCAAATGATTTGCTCTAAGATGGGAATCCTGAAACTACAACACCTTTCTTACAACACGGTTCTGGTCATAGAGTAAAAAAAGTGCTACAATAACTTGCGGTTAGTTTCAAGGTTTCTGAAGCTTACACTAATACTAGGGACACGTAGCACGGTAGCATACATTCACCTTCCAACTCGTCTACATTGGAAATCGGCAACCCTGCTTCTGATTTCAGCTTCTTGCCTTTGCGAATAGAATTGGCAAGAGATCGAATGTGGGGGAAGTAGGAAAAAAAACGTAAAATCAATTTCTCCGAAAGGATTTCGCTCAAAGTTCAACCAAATTACTTTACCCCATCGCCTGCAGCATCTTACCTTTAGCCCATGTATATAGTCGCTATTGCAAACTCGTACTATCGTGTTCCATGCCCTACAGCTCCACTCTCCGTGTCACCCATCCAACCCAACAGCAGCTTTCCCAGGTCAGACATATTACCCTATATGCTTCTGCATCCTTTCAACTGCGTGTGTCCCTCCCGGTGAGCTCCATGTTGCTCTACCAGCATTCTACCTTCCACTCGGCTTGCTTACGCTACCCTACGCGGAAGCAGTTCAAGTTCATCGAAACCGGGCAGCGATAAATATTCGATACAGGAGGTCGATAAATCTTGTGGGGATTTATTTCATCCTTTTACTCACCGTGAACGGATCCTTTCAATCCTCCTCGTCGACTGTAGAACTCCCCACCCCCTCCTTCTTCTCCGCCCACACATGTATGTGAGTGTGTGTGTGTGCTTTCTCGTTGCACTTGAGAGCTACCCGATCGTCATCTACGGGACTGGGTCCATCGTTCGATAAAATATTCAACGCTTCATTCTGTGCGCGTCTTTGCACGCCTCCCGCATTCACACTCCTAATGGTTTGCTCGTCCTACGCCTCCGGCCCTCTTGTGGGGGACTCTCTTTCAGCACTCAGGCCGAGGAAGGAAGCAGCTGCTTGGCCCCTCGGACCGTTCATATTTCATTGGACCTTCTTTCGGGGTTCTTTCGAGAAGGGCAGAGAGGGAAGAGAAAAAAGTCGAACGCAACCGACACGGTGCGGACGTTCTTGCGCTAGCTGGTTAGTAGTAGAAATTGAGCTTTATACTTTTGAAACGATGTTACACGTGGCGGAAGCTAGCTGGCAATCAAATTTAGCTTCCGGCGGGACTTGCAATAGCCAGCAGGGCACGAAGTTCCGTCTTTCGGTCTAATTATTTCCATCAGATTAAACCATGCGCACACTCGGTGCTGCGGAGGTTGTGTGCTTGCTCTCTTTATTCAGTTTCGGTTGCGTGTGTTTTTTGTTGTTTGCTCTTCTAGTGAGCTCATGCTGCAAGAAGTACCCGAGGGTGGAAGCTTTTATGACCTTGTACTTGAAAGGCGAATCCTAAACCTCACTGACATGGGTCCCCGGGGTTGGGATGTTGTAAGAGCATCGCATTCGTTGCTGCTTGAAGAAAGCTGGTCGTTAAATATTGAACAATCTTGTGTAGTAAATTGAACCACGTTCGATTGCGATCGTTCTTGAAGCACACACATTAAACAATTGAAGCTTACTTTCAAGTATTACGTAAAAAACGTTTTTTATTATTTTATTTTGTGCAATACTGTACCAAAACAATGAGCACATACAGTTTTTCTGTATGTGTCTACCTCGGTATTAATTTTGTTCATAATTCACACGAATTTCTGCTCAGCCCTACTACCAGCCCTTATCACGCACAGGCTAGCACAGCTAGCGCAAAAATGTTGCTTGTTAGCTGTTGTGTAGCCGTTGTGAGTGCGCCTCTAACTCACTGACCACTGAAGTAACATAATTACGGTCTGGACCACACAGTTTTCCTTCCACTTCCTTCCGCACTGTGCCATTCCTTCTACCTTGACTGACCATTACCAGGGAAATCGAACGGACCCACTCCTGGTGGATTAGGCTCGTTTTTTTGTTGGTCCGGTCTGTTCATGGCGGTCCTTAAAAAGTAATGTAGGACGGTCGGTGTTAAGAAGAGGTTCAGGAAAAAAGCAACAACGCTTGAAGATCACTTGCACTCACGCACAGCAAATCAAGCGCCCGGAAGGAAGGACGGGCCGTACCTTGGGTGGGCGTAACTGTCTTTGTCGTGCAAATAATTATGGTTGGCTGGGAATTACACCGACTGAACCATGCCCTCGCACATCTAGGAATGAAGTAGATCGATTCTAGTGTACGTTTGTGTGGTTGAATGTATGTGTGTGTGTGTATTTTTTCTGCTTGGTCGTTTTCCTCAACATTTACAACAGCACCAGAAAAGTTGAGCAAAGAGGACATACATACACACGCTCATACGCAAACGTCACTTCACCCGAAGTGGAGAGGCGGGCAAGAACAGTGCGCCAGCACTCGAGCTGCTCTGTGCTGAACAGTGCCGTGGAAAGGCATTTACTAAAAACCATTAAAGGGACAAACCGAAAGATCGGATCTGTTCTAACGCCCTCTCCCCGAAGACAGCACTAGGGGGAACCGGTAACCTTTCCATTTTTTCACTCCACATCCTTCCCTTAACAACAGTTTGTTTCTGTTATGCCCACCTTCACCGGACTTGGTAAGGCGCCCGCGAGAAACGGTGTCAGTTATGTTGTGACATTTCATGCACACTGGCATCATCGTTGGATCGTTGCGGGCTTCCACCGTACGGTCGGAGAGCTGCGGGCGGGCCCCGGCTGTCTGGGAAGGGGGAACTTATGAAACCCTCGGGGTTGACACGCTGATAGCATCGGTGGCGCTGTGGTGCGTCTCGGACAGCGTGGAATAGCTTTACAGTGTGCCTTTTTTAGACGGGTTTTACTGTCACATTCTGTGCTTTGCAGGGTTGTGGCGTGGCTTTGACTCAGGAAAAAATAGACCATAATTCTTGGGACACAGGTTAATTAGATAGTTTTACCGTACGCGCGTGTCTACGGTGAAGATGAAGTAACGAACGCAGTGACACGAAAAGGCTTCATTAGCCGGCAATGGAATGTGGTAAAAATTTCACGAAATGGTTTTTCATGCGCTTTGAGGCCCAGCATTCGAACGCACCATTTGATTTTACACGATTTTCTCCTACTTTGCTTGGAAGTGCTAGGAAATCAAAATTTTACGAAACTATGACAATGATTTCGCGGTAGAAGCATATTTGTTCGCTAAATACTCGTTGCTGGAAAACCGCAGCAGCGCAAGTGAAAAAAAGACCGTGCGACAAAAGCTTGAAAGCCTGCAGATGAGAGCAGGGGTAAGGGTAGCGATTTGCAAAACATTTTCATCCCACATTGCAATCGTTCCGCCCGGATGTGAAGGTACAGGTAAAGGAGCATGGAAGCAAAACAGAACAAAAAAGTTGGTCGCCAAAACTGCCAACTCCAAACGGCAAAGAACAAAGAGGTACAGCCACATTCCACGGTAAATACGCACAAGCATACACACATATGGACACACACACACACACACACACATACACACACGGGCTTATATACGCATGCACGTATGGTATTTTATCCTTCTTTTCCAATCCAAAACGGCAGAATCGTAGGAAACGCATATCCAACGGCGACGGAAAAGCAATATGCGGGAATACACTGACAAAAAAGAAAGAAAGAGAGAAAGGGAGATTGAAATAGAGAGAGAGAACGAGAGAGAGAGAGAAATAAAGAGAAAAACAGCCACTTACACAAAGGAAGCGTAATTTTTCTGACAACACCAATGACAGGGCTTGACAAACGAACCTGTACCAAAAAAAAGGAACGACAAGAATTGCTCGATCTCTCTCCACGCCGTGGGCTCCCCCTCCCAAACACACACACACACCCACACCATCCCAACACATATAGACACACATGTGCGAGCTTATGTAAATCTGCCCGATGTGGAACTCCGGTACCACCGGTGAACTCAAAGTGCGTACGGAGATCGAAAATTGGCTGAGCTTAAGGATGGGACGTTTTCCCCTAACCTCACTCCCACTGTGTTCGTCGTATCCGTCGTCCTGTGCTTAGGACCCAGGGCCATGGGTTGTCATGGTATTTTTTCTCCACACGCTGGCGTGTGCTACCTTCCTACACCGCGCGGTGTTTGTGCCGGTTTTTGCTCTGCGCTCGAGGTGAGCGTACCGAGCAGCTCGCAGCATGCAAGATAGCGGTGAAACAGGACCAAACGTAACCACCATCGCCGGCAGCATATTCAGTGATATGATGTTCCAGGAATTTGGCCACATTTTTTTGTTGGTTTTGCTTTTTTGCGTCTGAAACGAGCATTTCCCATTTTCGAATCGATCTGATAAAACCTTCGCCAGCACATACTCGCGCGCGTGAAATGCCTTAGCAGCTCGTTGGGCTGGTCTTTGAGCTTTTCGATTTGGCTGCTGTGGGTGGTACCCGATCTTGGAACGACTTAGTAAATCTGTTCTTCTTTTTTTGTTGGTGTTTGTTCCGTCTCACAGTTCATGCTGATGTCAAGAAGCGTCAAAATGCTGACACGCAAATTTGCTACACCGAATGCAATGCCGATCAAAACTTTAAGAGCTTTGCGATTGAAGAAAGGAATAGCAACTTTGCAGCACGACAAATTAACCGGTCCTTATGGTGCGTCCCGGGAGTCAGCCAACCATTACGGGCGGCATTTTGTAGCGCTATTTCCTATCGGGAAATTGGAACGCATGTCACTTGAGCAGTATTTGTTGCCGCGGTAACGGAAGCGGCACGAACGAGACAGTGCTGCTGCTTGGGAAAATCAAGTACGAGTCAAGTGTTTTGTTTTGAAATTGGTCTTGCGTTGAGAAGAGAATTGTATGTGGTAAGAAACAGTTTCCACAAACACTCTAAAAGCTGCTTGGAAGGTAATAACAATCTTTTTTATTACACAAATATACACACCAAGTTGTTTGAGCGAGGTGGTTCTCTGCAGCAAACACCATGAAAACTTTAAACTGACATCAATTTGACAGCACTACGTATGAAAGCTGAAAGCGTACAACTATTTCCTTGAACAAACAAAGCAATCCAACGAGACCAACAGCTAAACGGCACTCTGCTTTTACTATCGGTATAAAAATTTATTCGAAACACATCAACCTATCACCTTGTTTTAGCCTCCCAAACACCACTTCCATGCGCCATTTCAATTGAATCGTTCGATTCGTTTCCAATAGTTGAGTTGTTGCCCGTCGCCGACCGACTGCGAACGTGAAGCGACATCCTTAACCGATAGTAAAACATGTCAACGGCAACGAACACTAGACCGTAAATGCTTGTCGGCGATACCAAACAACACCAATTTCCAATGTCCTTTCGACAATGTTGGTCAAATAAATGGTGACCGGCTTGGGTGCGGTGGTAGGCGAACTCAAATTTCGATTGAACTAGCCTGCCCGCTGTTCGTCTTGTAGGACACCCATGCTGATGGGGTGCGATGGTGGTGAACGTACAAAAGGGTTAGCAGCTCGGTGAACAGTGACGTGGAATGGATCAAGAAGCACCAACCCTGCCACTGTCAAGGCATTTGTGGTGGTACGGTGCAATGCCTTTGGTGGGAGGGGGAGGACAACGTATATGAGCATTTCTATTTTCCCGCTGGCTTATGGTGTCAAATTAAATTCCAACCCCTCGCTCCTGCCGTTGTTTACTGCCGACGGATGCAGCCAACCATTTGAATGTAAATATTATGTACCATAATTTACGTTCGCTCTCATGCCCTCTATCTCATTTTCTCATTCGCTCTGTCTGCGAGCAGCAAAGTGCAACGATTGCAGATTGCAATCAAACAAACAGACATACTTTATCGTGCCCAGACCGATGCGCTTCTCGCATATCTGAAGTGTGCGAGCTGCAATAGAAAGTGGTTTAGCGTGAAATAGAGGGAGAGAGAGAGAGAAAGACAGAGAGAAAGAGAGAGAAAGAGAAGAGAAAAAAAATAATGCAAACGTCAAGAAAGCTGCTCGTTGCTGCAAATGCAACCAACATCCTTTTCGATGCTTTTCCACTCTGCTCTCGACTAAAGTGCCGATAAATTTTCCATCCATTAGATTTTCACTGCTCTCTGGCGGTGTTGCTGCTTCTGCTCCCCGGTTCTTCTGCCCCGGAAGGCTGGCAATACTTACTGTCGTCGACAGTGCTTGGATGCCGAGGAGTTCAAGCAAGATCTTCGTACTCTTTGTCGCCCGGGATCCAACCAGCTGCACCAGCAACCGTCCAACAAAGCTGCCTCACTCTCTCACACACACATACACACCGATACTACCCATTCGAAGAAACAGAAGCCGAAGGACTTTTGAAGGATCTGTGCAATTTTCCATCGGATTCACGCCTCGTGACGCAATTTCAAAACGGCACGCGAGGCAAGTCGGTGGAAAGCGATGTGCGGCACTTGGCGAGCTTTCACGCCACAGCTTCTTTTGCGTTGGCCGTTTGTTGTGGCGGTGGGCCGACAAAGCAAAGTAGTGGCAGTTGCATTGCAAGTGAAAACCTTCGCACCTTCGCCTTCTGCCCCAACCTACGACGATGGTCTAGCTGTTTTATTGCATGACACGGAATGGGAGGGATAGAGAAAGCGAGCAGGAGAATGAGTGCTTTTGAGCGTGTTTTAATTATTAATCCACCGGCCCTTTTGCTTACGCCACTGAATTGCTGATTCAATTTATGAATCATTTAAGCGACGCGCGGGGGTTACGTGATTCACTGTCCTGTTCCCCGGGGGAAGTGCAGTGTGCGAGTGGAGAGCACTTTTGGTGCGGGTTGTTGATTTAACAATAAACTGCTTTCGGGTCCAATTGAGATCAATAGAAAAAAGGACAGTGGTAATATTTAGCCTAAAGGAGCATGTAAAATATAATATTGAAAGAGCGTACTATCAAAATTAGTTGAATTTATGTTCTTTAATAAAGTAAAGTAGAAGGTAAAAAAACATATAGATAATGTCTGTGTTATTCTCTTGAACTAAATAAATTTTATATAATAATAAATATAATATATAATAAATTTTAAATAATTATTCAATAAAGTAACTCAAGTTGTTTTAGTTAAACTTTAACGTTTAAGTTCATTGAACTGGATCCATTACATCGACGCTCATCCGGTTCGAAGGACTAAATTTAATTGACTTCAGTTATCATGTTATAGTTTTGTCTCTTTTGGCTTGACACCGTTTGAAACTTTTCAACTGAAATCAGCTCATAACAACCCCTCACAGCACAAATTACCAGAAAGAAATCATTTCACATGTTCGTTAAACGTACGGTCACCACCGTGCTATAGTATACAGGTGACGCTCAGTAATTGCACAAGTTGCGAGATGCGTGAAAAACCCGAACAGAAAGGATAAGGCACAAATGCAACTGCAGCGCTATAATCGAATGTCACGTGTCAGTGAAATGGATTATCCGGTTCGGAATGCCGAGCGTCCGAGCGTGAACGATTGTTTAAGGGTGGAAGGACATGGCAGTAGTACCATACGCTGCACCGACCGAGTGTAGCCGGAGACGGTGTGAAGCGGTGTGTTGTCACCTGATAAGATAAAACCTTCCAATGCAGCAAGAAAAAAATAATAATGATAATACAAAACAAACGACAACACTCGGTAGTAGCAGCAGCAGCTGGCCAACAATAGAATGCAATGATTGTCAGCGGGATATGCTCAGGCTCTCTGTTGTTTCAGCGTCAGGCTAGCGATGGCTTGCAGTGGGCGTCAGCGTATAGCGGATCAAATGCCGGCCGGGGGATCTGTTTGGTTTTCATTTTCAATTGCCGTTGCTTTGTTCGGTGCTGTTTCCATTTAACATTCGCCTGTGTCTTTCTGCATGTAGGAGCTTTTAGCATGATTTTAAAAGTGGAGTAAAATAATTGAATAGAAAAAAAAAACAAATCATCTTCACACCAGCAAAACAAAGAATGGTAGCTTCTTG
>KI920201.1:6812-25409 GCA_000473525.2 Anopheles melas | reverse complement strand
TTCCGGATTTCCAACAAATTTCTAGTTCGACCTAGCACCGGGTCGCTAGGCCATCGCACATACATTCCTGGGGCTGGAGGGCGATCAAATATCCTTCGTGTCAAGGAGGGGGGGGGGGAGGCAGTACGAAACCCTCTAGGGATCGAATCATGGCAGAAGAGTGGAATAAGAGAAAGCGAGAGAGAACAGCAGAGAGGCAGAAAAAATAACACGGAAAAAGGTTAAACGGTCGCGGGCAGGATTTTGTACCGGAAATATTGCCATGCAATGTCAGAATTCATACCAACACACAGACACACACACACACATACATGGGCTTCTGCACGTCACCGGGGGACTTTTATGCTTTCTGGTCACGTACGCGAGGCTTCAGGCGGCTCCAGGGGGTTTCTGTGCTTTGACAGTGAATCCTCAACCCGGGGCCGGCTCAACAGGATCACCCCGCCGGTGGCAGAGACACAAAACAAGGGAGTATGTGAGAAGATAAACTGCTCTTCGGCTTGCTTTCCCACTGTCCATACCACGTCCGGGCGTTCGTGCCGGCTTTGGAGCGAGATCTTTTCGAGTGGCTCAAATTAGGGCGAAAAGTTGAAAATATGCTGCCGCAGCTGCATGTTGCTGTTGATGTCTAATAGAATTAACTCGACCCGGGCCCAGGCCAGAGGCTAAACTAATGCCAAGATCGTGCACGGTGCATCCTAGGTGCACTTTGGCGAACGGTACTTGGCGAATCGTGTGTGTGTGTTTTTTTTTTGCTACATTACCAGTCACATATGTGTGCAATCCTTCGTCCGATCTTAAAGCCTGTCCGGGAGTACAAATATAGAATAGGAACACTTTTATGTTCTTTCTCTCTCGCACTCACTGCTGTTCACGCTGGAAAATACTTACGATTCTATGGTCCCGTAAAGTGGCAGTAATTCAATTGCCTCGTTCTCAAATTAGAGCAAATTTGGTTGACATTCTACTGCCGGTCATGTGTGTGTGTGTGTGTCTGTTGACAAGCGGGGGTAAGAATCAATTCCGATTCGAGAGCATAAAAAGCTTATGTGTCTATTTTCGCCCATCGTTAGCGATTTTGTCTTTCCAAATGAAGTTATATGTTCTTCTTACTTCAAGCTTCCTGGAATAGTTTGCGGTCTATCCGTGAAGGTCCGTTTAACGTTTTAGCATCGCAAGATTTTGAGGTTATTTTCTGTAACCAGCTATCCATAGAAACTCATTTATTACCCGTGCGAGGCTGACTCGTTCGTAGAATTGAGATGATTTTTCCGCTATCCGCTATCCTGATCCGATTATAGACGCATTTGCTTTGGGAATGCTGGAAGCGAAAAGACAAGTACACGCGACGGCTTCACTGGAATTCGATAATATTCCTCGAAACGAATGAGACTAATTATCCACCGAATGGTGAATGGAGGCGGATAGTGCGCGCCCACGCCGGAGAAGCATTTTCATGCGATCCTTCCCCAGCACATTGAGAGGGGGGGGGGGGAAATATTACATGAAGATGGCATCGTCCCGGGGGGGGGGGGGGGGGGGAATATTACATGAAGATGGCATCGTCCCGTGTGCTGATGATAGGACAGCGGAACGCCCTCGGGACACGATACGGGGCTCATTTATATTGAGCGTGCATTAATCTTAGCTCGTAGATTAATTGTTCGCCCTATCGTAGTAAGGATAATTAATTAACTAGCACAATGAAAGGTTCATGCGATGCTGTCGATTATTTACGGTGGTGGGACGAGAGAGCATGGTTCCTGGTGTGATTGGTGAAAGGCGCGTGGGTTTGTAGGAAGAGATTAGTTTTTACGACAAAGAGGAGAAGGAAATCTTTAAATTAGAATATGTGTAAGAATGCTTCGAAGAAATGTCTTTGAGTTAGTTTGCTAATGAAGTGCTAAAATCTGGTTTTTGCTACATATTGCGTACATTTAGGCGCATAAATTAAAAAAATCATACAACTCATCGAATCAATAATACACGGCTTACATGGCTTAAATGCCAAAGCAACGATTTCAACCCAAACCATGTTGATGCTTATTGATGCTATATGTTTTCAATGCAACAACATGAATCTTTCCAAACCATTTGTAAAGAGCTGCGGGTATAGCGAGGCCGGCGGGTCCAAAATACCATTAATTAGAAATTCCCAGCGCATTCCCTTTGTCCCTCCATTTGCTTTCAAATTCCAAAATAAACAACCAACAAAGCACAGGAAGCGGACCGACCATTATAATGGAGACATAAAAAACAAACAACATCTAGGGAAGGTAGACAAGAAGGCGGGAGCGCTGGCACAACAAATGGCAAAACAATCTGAAACATTTTCGTGGCAACCCGAAACCGCGGTGCATCTTGGCAAATGTGGCCGAGAGCGTACGAAGGAACATTCCTCATGATGCTGGCGTCTGAGGTTGTTGTTTTTTGGTGTGTAGTACGCTCCGTACCCCGCCGGTAGTGTCGTAATCGATTTTTTCCCAACTTCAACCGCGCGCACAAATGCTTCCCGGGCACACACGTCCCTAATGCAGTCGTCCTGTTGCAAATGCTCGAAAACAGAATGGTTTACCGAGAAAATTGGCCAATTAAAAGCAAATACCCGGAAGCTTTTTATTTCCTTCCGGATTGGTAATTAAATGATGTTGCTTTTGATATGTTCTGTTGTGGATTTGCCAACGGGAGCATTGTCTCTTTTGTTTTTGTATCACTTTACGAACACTTTGCCTCCCAAAACGAGTGAGTCAAATTGACGAACGCGCAGTATGCTTTTCTGTCTTAGCGGCTATATTTATGTTCTGCGTCGCTTTCAAAACCTCGCGATCGGTGCTAATGGCATTAGAATGAAAGAATGCAAGTGGGGCCCCACACGCTTTGTTATGGATGCTGGGTCCTGCCAACTCGATGTGACTGTGCTGTGAAAGCTTTTTGGTCGTGAAAAGGGTTCGCTTTCCATGTTTTGTTTGTTTTTGGTTTACGTCACAAAAAGCAACTGAACGATGCACTTTGGTGCAGTTCCGTATCGGAACGATTGAGCGATTTTGGGCAGGATTTGGTTTTCGGTCGCAACAGACGGGACTTTATTTATGGTTATGTGATTTTGGTGATTTTTGCTCCGCATGGGCAAAGGGGGTTGGGTTGGGCAGAAAAAAAGTGTAATAAATCTAGTGTTGCACTTTGCTTAGTCTGATGTGTTTTCATGCGCACATTTCGCTCGCTGCGGTGAAAAAGCGTTGATGCGTATTTCACGAACCGCACCTTTTAACGTTTGAATTTAGGAATTAGTTTTATTTGTTTTGTATTTAATGTGTTTGTTTTTCTCTCGCTCAGCTTCATGTTTCCTACAATCAGTTACAGCCATTGAAAACAAATTTAGAGTAAAAGTATCTCTATCACGCTCCCTGATTTTCTTAGTTCGGTTTTAATTTAAATTGCTTGCTCGTTTAACAAATTGAAAATCAAACTAAAACAGAAAAAAGGGAAAAGTAAAGAAAAAAGCTTTGTGTGTCTCGACAAGGATGTTTGCTTCCCATTTGTTACTGTCACGAGGATGCGCCAAAGCTAGTCGGAGAGATAGTTAATACTGATAGAATCTGCCAAAAACTATTCCCAACTTTGCCTTTCCCCATTTCGGCGGTAAGCAGACCGAAGAGAAACAAAAAAATCTGGGAGAAAAAACATTACTCCATTACCTGCATGTTTTTGGTAAATATATATCGGCTTCGTGCAGCTGCAGCCGCCGATAGGTGGCATCCGAGAAGCATGCAGAGGCGGAGTGGCCACATGCCAAGTTCAATGTGAAACTTTTTGGGTTAGGGTACAAATTAAATCCGCTATCGATACGAGACAGAGAGCGAACTGGCACAGCTGTGTTTTTACTGGAATTTAAACTTCCAGTCCGGAGTTGCATGTGGTCAATGTTCGCACGTTACGGTTGGGAAGAAGCTAGTTGTCAAAAGATAGCTCGTTCTGCTTTGTTTTGTTTGGACATTTCTATTGTAGAGTGTGACAATGGGGGGCCATTCGTGGCCAGTAGATAAGTAAATCAACTGGATTAATGTTAATAGTTTGCGGTTTTAGGACACAAAAAGCAAATAATGTACAGAGCTTACCAAAGTTTCTCATTTCATAGGATTGAATTTCATTTCGTCTGCTTCCTGTCTAATAGAAGACGACATAAAGCAATGAAAATATGAAAACGTGACCCACAGCAAAGCATTAGGATATCGAACTCACACATGCAGTGCCACATGAGTTGACTGTTCGTAGCAAAAAAACACGGAGCATCTATATCCTTTTTTATCGTCGAAATGAATCTACCATTCGAAGGGGTAAATTTTTCAGTTGAGCGATTTTTTAAATTTCCGTTCGCCATGACATTCACAACATACAGCTTCCTACCATCATAACGCTCGGTTTAGTGCGAGAGCGCTTGTTTTGGGCAGGGGAGTTCCGGGAATTAAAGTACGGTAAGAGGTCGTAAAAACTGCACCCCAGTCTTGTAGGTCCCTCGGTCCGAACGTCGGGCGGAAGTTATTCGCCTTTCGTACCACGTATTTTCCACGAAAACATATATCCAACCGTAGCTCACCAACACTACACCCGCTGCGTGTAGCCTACTTGGCACTAAATTTAATTTCAATTCCGGCGCTTCAAAGATTGTGATCTTTGAAATCTGCACGTCGTTAAAAATGGATCCGTGCACGGAGTGTGAGGGAATTGGGAGCTTGGTTGAGGGAAAAAGTTGAACAACGAAAGTTTTGAATTTTCCAACCCTTGCTGCTCCTTCTGTGTCTGTGTGCTTCCTTTATGTTTTCGCTGTATTGTGTCAGAAGGGGAGAATGGGCGGGTAAAGAAAGAGTGGGCAACAGTTATGGATCGATGCTGCTTAACCTCGCACGATTTGCTGCACGGCGTCTTGGCGTCTTCTCCGATTGTTGAGCGACATCGGATGTTTGGATGATTGCGGATACGGGGTTAGAATCGAAAGTTCAAAAGTCGCACAACCGCACTGACATCGGGCGATCCGTTGATGTACATTTCCGATACGAAACGTTGGTGGCCCTGCTTGCCCCATCCTTCCCTCCCGTCACTCTATAAGGCACTAACGGTTGATTGCTTTAACCGGGGTGGATGGGCAAGCATTGGAGCGGAGCGATTTTTCTTTTCTTTTCTTTTTGGCTCGCTTACGAATCGGAAGCGAACACAAATCGAGCGGAAGATGTACGAGAACTGTGATGTTTTTTTTTCCGTATACTTCTTTTTCTTCTTCGGTCTGTCAACAATATGTTTAGCGCGATCAATGGCTGCTCGTTGCTCGTTTGATTTATCCGAGATGGGAAAATGTGAAATGGTGTTGTTTGTATTAAAGTTTGCTTTTATGATTATTGAGGGTGCTGAAGCTTACACCATTTTAGTGTAACTTGTTATAAAAGTCAAATATTGTAAATTAACACTGAAAGATTATGCAATTGTTAATAATATCGCGTATTAAGAAGATTATGTAGTGTGTATTGCATAACTTTAGGTGTTTAGTAGTGCGAATTGATATTTGTTCTTGTGGCATACTTTTGACACACAACTTTACAATTTCAACCTTTTTTACATTACTCTTATAGTACGAACTAACACATACATAGTTTATGATCAATGAAAATACAAAACACTTAAGCAATACGGCCTTTTTGGACCGTTACTCCTGAATAAAAAAAAAACAAAACACCGTGGATCAAAGGTTTTGATTCAAAGCATTAAACCGACTATGTTTGCTTTCAAGCAAAGCGATAAAGACGCAAAATAGACCATATTTTACGTCCCATAGTGCACACAAACTAAACTTTGTACCACTTTTTTGCGTCCTCTCATGACATCTTTTGTGCCACACCGAAATCGTATAGCACGATCATATTTATACTGCTAACATCGTCAGCTTGCGTTTTTTTTGTGTGTTCGAGGAATTGTGCAATAATTTCTAAATTATTTCATCATCTACAGCAACAAGCGAACGAACAAGCTTGAAGTCTGCGATGGGAGGGGTGTGGTTGCAATTGCATTGAAATGCACCACGCTGAACCACACGACTTTACGACTTCCAATTATGGCGTACATCGCCCTTGCGCACAAGACTGAAATTCGTTTAGCGCTTCCGAGTTCCCTCAGAGAGAGGATCAGACATTCTTTGCACCAAATCCGATGTTGTGTACCTCATCCGTTCCGTGTTGCAACCCACCCACTCGTGTCGGTGTGCATTCTCAGTGCGAAGAAAATAAGAGAAATCCAATTTTACATATCGCAAACACCGCAAAACTAAATTGTGGAGTGGTGGGGTGAGTAAGTATCGGAAAAAGCGAATGACGTCCGTAACGGCAATTTATGGGTAACCGGCGCGAGGGTAAACAACATTAAAAGTTGGCTAGAGGAAAGATCCACCCAGCGTGCAGCGGTGGGGAAAGGGAAAAAAGGTGTTTTTTACCCTGTTCCCACGGCACTGGTACATTGCATGCTGAAAGGAAACTTGTTGCAAAGGATGTATCGATACGGCCCTCTGAACATTGCGTTGTGCCTGTTCCCTTTCTCGATGAGGAACGACGTGTGTGTTGTGGTGCCGAAGTGGTGCTGAAAAGGTACAAATTTTGTGATCATAGAAAAAGAAGGATTCCACCCAGCAGACGGATGGAAGGATGAAATCCCCCTTGTAGTGTGAGTGAACATGTGCAAGAGTTGTGCATATTTACTGTACACACTTAGGCCACTGTTTGCCACTCTCGCCTCAAAAGAAGTGTTGCTATCTATTGAAGATTGGAGGATGAGGTTGGAGAGCAAGCAAAAAGCAGCACCATATGGGATTGGCGACTATGCTGGGTTGCTTCCAAATATACCTGATGCAGGTGTATCGGCGTCGACGTGTTGTAGTGCTCATAAACGGGATATGGATTGGGAACGGGGCCACAATAAACCCATTTACGACACATTCGTTCCCGCTTTCCAATCGAGAGAACCTCCCGATGGTGGTTCGTTTGAAAGAACGAACAGGATAGGAGTGAAACATCCCGTAGAATATAAGTAATGGTAAGGGCAAATATGAAAATATTACACAATAAATAATCGTACTACATGATGCGGGCGGACTGCTGCTCTTCTTCCGTGCACTTCTCGCGTCTATGATATGAGCTCTGGTGCTTCAAATGAGTTCATCTCTGTCCTCTGTGTGAGTGTGCTGTACCATGTGCTCGGCAGTGTTGGCAATGTTTGTAGTACACTGTCATGCGGAGAAAGCATTGTGAGCTCCTCCCACAAGCTCTCGAAATTCTCATCCCCTCCCCGTGGCAGAGCTACACTTGAAAAATTCGCCCGCTTCAAGCAGACTTGAAGGACCTGTTTGGACACAGCGCTCTGGCCCGTAGCCCCAAAATTTATTCGATGCGCTCCAGGTGCAGACATTTCATTAACTTTTTTGTGTTGATGCTAAGTGAAATATGTTGGCTTATGTTTATCCCATTACGTGGTGGGTGGTCAGTGTATCGTTCGCTCGGGTTAGCGCACTCGAAAGATAAAGGCACAGTTCCGAGCAAACCTACCAGCAAACAGTATTTCCTTATTCACCACTGTGTGTTGTGTTATGCACGTCTGCCTTGTGTTGTGGCTACTGCTTTGTCCACACTACTACAGCAAATGCTGTCCGAGTGTCCGAGGATGGTATGTGTCTGGCGGGTTTATCGACACTATGGCTCGGCGGCGTGTGCTGCCACCCGCCCCGTAATCCTGTTTGTGGTGAAGCAGAAAGATGAACTAAAAGATTCACATCTCGTCGGGATAGCGTTCAATGTCGACGGTTGTGGTAAGTTTTTAAGCGTCGCGTGTTTGTTGCTGGCTTAAGTGTGCCCGTGCTGGAATGCGAAACGCGCCCGGCGGTGGCTCGAGCGGTGGAATCGAGCAGGATTTAATAGACGGTTGCATTGCTAATGTTGCATAATAATATGTTATGCACGGGGATTATAAGCATACTTAGTGGATTGCTGGTGTAAGGTGGGAGGTGTTGTAGAACGTTTAACTGTCTCTGTGAAACGCGAATAAAGCTGCTTCACTTGCCAGACGCCTAACAGTATGCAATCTGCAATAATACATTCTAAAGCGCTTTTTTATTCCTATTAACTTGCTTTTTAGACTGTATTGTTCATTTTAATAAAATATCCAATTAGAATATATCATGATTTAAAATAAGAAACAAGTTTTACCGTATTTTGAAACTATTGACAAAAAAAGAACAAATTTGTTTTCCACAAAAAGCTCACCAATCGCTATCAATTCACGCGACAATAAAGTGTGACAATTTAATTTCCAATTAGCTATAATTGAACTTTAGTGCAGTGTGCGTGTGTGTGTGAAATTTTTAACAACATTTTCTGATTAAATTGTATTATGACCAGCTACACCAACCACAGAACGGATTAATTTAATTGGATTTGCATTGATAATCAACACCCCAACCGTGGCGTCGCTTCCGTTTTCGATCTTTTGCCTTCTTCTCTACTTTGTATTTTGCATTTCCATCTGTCATAACGTATCATTTGTGCAACTGGGTATTTGGAAAAACATCGCCACTTGACAGTACACCTGCCAGACCCCCGTGCCTCTCGGGGGAAATCTATCTGAAACGAACGCACCATAAACAAGCAATCAATTGAGCACGGCGGATGGACGATGCATTTCTCGCTAATCAATTTGTGGCAAACTGTCGTTGGGCTTCTCTTCCTTCCCGCTGCATCGGAAAAGTGAACCACCCCCTCCCTTACACTCACACATTTCGTCACGAAACACGAATAAAATATTAAAATTGTTCAAAATTAACCATCCACTCATCCTGCTCCTCTCCGTTTGGCGTAACGGTTCCGCCGTGATTGCATTGCAGACACCCATCACCATCATCTTCAGCATGATCGTCAGTGTCATCAGCGTCATAATGACGGCAAATGACCACCATAACCTGAATGATGAATAAATATTTCATAAACGGATTGATTGCGTGTCGGCATTTGTGCGTGTGCCTTGCGTGCACTACACACAGCTGCAAGCAGTCAGCAGGGATCGTTTGGGTGAAAATAATAGACGACACCCGCTCGGTGCAGTTACGAAACTCGTGCATGCAGCACGCTAATGTGCTAGCTCTAGTGTGTACACACTAATGTTGTGCCTTTTGCCTTGTTATGGCATCGCGAAAAATAGAAATGTGTCCCTGGCGGGATGAACCTGCACACGTCGAAAGTGCATTAATGTTGCAACACGATTTGAATAATGCACGTTTGTGCAACGGCTGACGGTGGCTGACGTTGCGGGTTTTGGTCGCGCTTCAGCGCAGTCGGACGCATTCCTGTCCACCGTCATTTGAGTCAAACGTCCACGGTGGAACGTAATTAGAGATGTGCTGTACGGTGGAAAACGATTATTTGACACTCGGGAAAATGGGAGACCCGCACGATGAAAAACTATGCCTGTTAGGTGTTAAATTCCAATCGAAATGGTGGAATGTGGTGTGTATTTTTCGTCGACCTTAACAGGTAGTCAGGCATTCATTTGTATGACCTGCAATTGGCAACTGGTTAATATTTCATCAATCCTCACGTTGGTGCGTTTTCGAGCCAAAAAGGCACACCAAAGTAATGGCTCGAAATGTTGGTAATTATGCTCCCCATACACAGTGCGTGTGTATACTGTGCAGCAAATTATGTTTTATGACATTGTGGTTGGGTGAATTATCACGCTTGTAATAGCCATTCTCACCCCATCGTGTAGACGGGAAATTTCAATTATTTTTTATTCCTCCATCTCTCTTACTGGAATCCGCCCCTCGATTTTTAAATCGATTTTTCATCTTCTTCACACCTTGATTGGCGTGGCGCTCAATCCGCTGGATGTGGGCTTCTTTCAGTTTTTTAATTCAATACCCACGGCTAACGAGTTTATACTTTCAATCAATTTCGAGCCATCATAACGAAGCATGGTTGAAAATATTATTTATCATCCTGTCAGTGGAACTAGCTACCGGGCGGCACCCAGCAAACAGCCGCAACAAAAACACAAAAGCTGCGATGCGATGGCAGGAGAGGGGAGGATCACATCACACTCGAGGAACTGTCCTCCTGCTAGTTGATGTGCAATTAAGTGGCTTTTTTGTGGGTGTGCGAGTCTGCTGCAACTTGTACACACAGTATCCTCATCTTTGAACGACAGCGATTACTTTTCCACCTTTCCCCACCGTTCTGCATGCGGGGCGCTGTGTGAAAAGAAGTGATATTTATTGCGCTGATGATCCATTTTTCATAGTGCGCTCGGTTGTTGTTTTTATCACCCTTCAAAGTTATGATACATTGTCGGAGGGCGCCGGTTCAGGCACATATTCGAGCTGGCGAAAGTTGGCATCCCGCGCGATGCTGGCGAAAGGAAAGCTTGTCATGATGCATGGACAAAAGTTTCGTTTGCCCAGCAAAGATCGCTGGAGTGGTTACTCATGTGGCGGGATAAAAGCGTATCGCTAATGATGAAAGGTGGTACTAGTGGGTAAGAAGGTAGTTTAAAGTTGGTCTTCCAGAGGCGGCCCAGAGAAGTAAGGCGATACTGTTCTTTGCGAAGAAATTTATACCTTTTTGTGCAGGTTGGTTGGGAAGCATTTTAATCAATTTGAAGCTAATGTAAGTGAACATTGCATTAAAAAAAAGTAAATTTTTAATTCAATAGTTTTGCTGCGTCATGTAAACTGTTTTGTGCATTATACAGCAATGAAGGATTACTACTTAGGTCCTATTTAAAATGCCATTCACTTACTACATAAAGCGTATTCATTTGCTTTGACTCAATTGCAATGGCTTTGGTTCAAATTAATCGCTCCGGAGTAATTAAATAATTCAGCCGTACAATGGGCGTCCGCGTCTTAAGCGTACAATGAGCTTCGCTAATTAAAAACATGACATACGAAGACGTTGAAGTTTCATCCCATAATGCAATGCGTTGAACAGAGGGAGCAGAAGCAGAATGAGCAGATTTTTTTGCGCAGAATGAAGAAGGGCAAATAAATAAAATCCCCCTACACACGGAACAGATTTCTCAGAACGCAGCACGCCTCTCCCAAACGACCCTAAGGACCAGGAAAAGTACCCAGCCAAAAACCACTCCCCCCTACACACATGCACAATAAAGCGATAAAAATCATCGTCCCATGAAGCAGCATAAAACATGCACCAGAGGAATATGGTTCTGCGATCATCCCGCTAAGATTTCGCGTGTCTGACTTCAACGCACCCGTACGCAAGAAGAATAATGGTATCTTTCTTCCGCCGACCACAGTCACTTCTTCTTGACGTTCATGCCACCGTTCTCTGTGTTCTCTGCTTTTGGGATAGCACTCTTCACATTTACCGAGAAGAAAACTAAAACTCCATGAATAAATACCTTCATCGTTTGGGATGTTTTTTCTCCCCATCCTGCAACCCTTTGCGGGACCCACCTACATACGGGGAAAAAGCTGTGTATTTTACAGCTCGAGAAGCTTTTTACCGCTTTTAATGCTCCCCGGATCCGATCGGATGGAAGGGGGAGAAACATACGCACAGATACACATACACACACACACACACCCAAAAGGGTTCACTCGGTTCGACGAATGCGAATAAAGGGTGGGCGAATGGTGTAGCATAAATAAAAGAGAGCATAAAATTAATGTTGCCGTAAAATGCAGACGATAAAGCCGGGCATCCTTCCTCGGTAAAGCATGATGTTTGTGTTTTGCTTTCACCCTGCCCTTTTCCTCCTTGCAATTCGCCCCCTTTTTTTGCCAATGGGTGCAATAGGAAGCAATTAAAACAAAAGCGAAAGAGAAATTGATCCATGAGATTGACTTTGGAGAAGAGTTTGCAGGTCGTGGCGGGAATTGCGATTCAAATTGGCTTGTAATATTGAACGCAAATATTAAACTTGTTTGCAAATACCTTTACTAAATCGAGATAAATATTGTATGTCTCAGCGCTTGATTAAATGAGGGAGCTCCATGTCTCCAATCAAATTGAATTATTGAGCGTTTCATTCCTCCCAAGAAATTGCCTTTCGCACATTCTTGTTCCATTGCCGTGCTGGAGCTAAACTGCCGCCAGTGGAGCGTTTCAAACAAGATCGAGCAAGCATCTTCTCTATTGAATAGCAGCAGTTCGATTGCATGCGAAAGGTACTTCATTACATTCTTGCGTTATGCATCGAGCGCATTGCAGCCGTCGGAACGCAATTTACATTGAGATTGCGGTGCGCTAAACGACGATTGCCTGCAACCTGCAACGGTGTTTGATTGAGATGATGCAGCCCGATGCATTACCCGCTGCTGATCAAACGCTCACTCTGTTCAAACGCACCGCTCACAAACGCTCAATAGCTGTTTGGGGTTAGGGGTTTGGGGCGCAGACCCATCGGTTTGGGGTTGGGTGTAATTTCCCATACGATTGAATGCACTCGCAGGCGCTTACGGTAGAGCAGTTATGCCCTTTCGTTCCGACAATCGACCGTAGACGCTCATAGCAATCGACCAACGCGTGTGCCTGTGACACAATCGAAAGCTGCAGCAAGGGAACACTTTTAGTTCCGATAACACGAGACAGCTCCATCATGAAACCGGTACCGTACTGGATGCTCTTTGGGGCTGGGAATCGTTTCCGACCCCGAAGGACGTGCTTCGGGCAGAGGGCAACCGTACGTAGTGTACGTCTCGCTACAGTCACGCGCCTGGACGGGAGAACAACGCACACGTACACCACGAGACCATTGCCATATATTTCAATTATAAGACCATCGTAGACAGTGCACCCAAAAGATGTGTGTGTTTTCTAGGTGGAGCGTTTCTAGCTTCATTCCTCGGTTTTCATTTTCTGATGAGCGTTCGTGTGCTGGCGAACAGGGACGGCCGTTATGGCCGAAGCTAGCAACGTTCTCGCGGAACCAGCTGTTAATAAGTTTCAATCTAAGTTTGGCGAACGGACGGACGGACAGACGGAATGTTTTACCCGCCGACCGGAGGGAATGGGAACTTGGGCCGAGCAAATTGGACACAATAAATTAATCATTTATATGTAGTCTTTATACGAACTCGTCTCTTTATTCGCAGCTTGCTCGACAGTGCAGTTGGCATTGTGAGGTACTACACAAAAGGAAGTGCGATAAGTTTTGGTGCATGAAGATTCTCATCTTAATTTAAGGCCTCTTTCTGCCAGCAAGACATGCAAATGGTGGCTTTACTACATTGACAACGTTTGCTTAGGTTCCGGAAAAAGCTATCGATATTTATTCGACTGTTTCTAAACAGTTTCTGATGCTATCACGCGGAATGAAAACCATTTATCATCATGTGCAGATATATTAAACACAGGATGATTAACCGTGTCTGCATGAAAAATAGCGTGTAGATGAATGAATTGACTGCAACGTACACCATTGCCACTTTGCAAAAATAATTATCCTAATTGACCTGCTAGCATTGCGGTGACAGGTTTCGCTCCAAACCAAACTGCAGCAAAATATGAAGAGAGAAAACACTCCCTCCAACTCAATGGAGCTGCGCAACATCAAACACACAGGTGGTACATATTTCATCGTGTGTCGATTGATTTAATGGATTGGCTGGTTGGCTCATCCGGTGTTGAACGTGTACGTATGTTATGCTTTGCTTGTTGAAAGGTTGCCCTATACATACACACTAGTGCGTTTTTTTCCACAACCATTCCAGAGCATCGGCTAATTTGAGGAAGGAATTGATTTAAAAATGAAATGCATCATAAATGATTCATTTGATAATGATAGGAAGCATGTTGTTTGCAATGCCGTATCAATGCAGCAACTATGATTTGGTTCTTTCATGATACATTCTTTCGGTAACCAGCATACATTTCATTGAACCCTTAATTTTTCTGAACAGCAGACATTCAAATGCCTTTTCTTTAGAAGCCTTCAACTTAAAGCTTATCGTAAGAAAAACGTACATAAAACTGATAATCCTATCAGGCGTACAACGTACCAGCACACTCGCACCACCACCCAGTCTTTATACCGATATATCGCACATTATTGAATATCTGTTCCGCGTTTGAGTGAAATATGCAATGCATTCATTAATTCTTTCTACCTTATCTTGCTCATTTGACTTTCGAATCGACGCTCCCGGCGACGTCGTTAGTGCATCCGTGCGAATGAGGAGCAGGTGAGCACTTTCCTTTTTTTTTTCTCTCTCTCTCTCTCTCTCTCTCTCAAGTTGATGGCTTTACCTCGCCCTCTTTTGGCTGCACTCAACAGCAAGACACACCGATGCAGCCAGCACGTGCTATGCATTTAAATGATGAATATTGCATATGCATTGTCGCGGTGCCGGAGCTTTCCGGGGCAGCCGGGTTTTTTTTCCTTTTTCATTTTGTTATCGTTTTCCGCGGGATTGAAAGTATCGCTGGAGGGTACGTGAAAGCGGGGGGGGGGGGGGGGGGGGCTGGCTTTAACCCAGTGCCACAGGAATGGCACACGCGCGGCAGTCTCAGACATGCATAATTAATTGAAATATTCATGCAGAGCGTACGCGCGGTGCCGAGTGTCGGTTTGCTGCATGTTCCCGGCATGGCACCCGGAAGTACGAGACTTTTACTTCGCGGCAGCGTTCGATACTACACTGCCAGCGGGACAAACGTGATAAACAATTCAGGCCGATATCATTGCATTGCCGTTCTCAATCCTATCGTGTGATGCGTTTGGTTAAAATAAATGTATTACCGTTTGGATGGAATGGTTTGAAATCGTTCGCGGAGTACGAGAGATTATATGAAGTTCGAAAAATGTCTAAAGGTCCAACTCATTTGGCAAACGGCCCCAGTATCATCAACCCACATCACGTAAGCGTCTTAAATGGTTCAGCCTGCAAAATTGCTTGCACGCAGAAATGTAACCGTTTTACCGCTGCTGGCTCGCCAGAGGGGCTAAAAGCACAGACCGCCCCCAACGAGCGCTTTAACCAGTTCGCAACGGTAATAATCCGAATCAACATTGTGTCGTTTTGGGGAGGTTCTTATTGCAGCAACTTTCTGGCACAGTCGGCACACACAAACTTCGATACGCTCATTGGCTGGTTACGTGTTAATAGGCCGAGATTAAGGTTCAGCAGTTATTGAATGTGTCTGCCTGCGTGACTGCGTGGGAACAGACTGCCAAGGTTGCAAAGAGTGGCAATCCATGTGTGCGCGCGTTCGTGTGTGAGCGTGGTTGTTTTCCTTTATTGTTATGGACGTACCTGTCGGTACAAAACGGTCCCAGAAGGATTATGCTGAGCGTTGGTTTGCCACAGTAGATTAAAGTCTTATTAAAGGCAGCTCTTACGATTACTCACGTTGGGTTGGTGAAAGCTGCTTTTGAAAGGTTATGCAGGTTGTTTTTGTGTTGTAGAGAACAAACCCTGTGTGTTGCTAATGTGAAATAAAATGACTTTAGACAAGACATTGTAATGGAGGATGTTCAAAGATAATTTCCAAATGGAGACGCATGGTGATTATCGATGGAGGCGCGTGGTGCTGCACAAAAAAAACCAATCAAACCAAATTGCTTAGAATCTTTCTCGGCAGCAAACATCTAATGCTCCAAGTTTTGTTTGTTCTCTGTGTAGAATTTCTCGCTCTTCGATACACCGTCGCAAATACACAAATCAAACATCATTTCCCGGCACCGTGTTTGAATGTGTGTCCTTCAAATAAGTGGCTGCTGCTTGTTACAATACCGTGTGTCATGCGTATTGCGCAATCAAACAGAATCAGCAAGCACGATAGACAAGAAGAACAAAAAAAAAAACAAAACGAAGTATAGACACGAATCGAAACAGAAGTCAGCAATCAGCTTGAATTTCATTGTTCATCTGTCAGACTGTGTATCAGAGGCGGGGAACAGGGGCAAAAAAATACACTTGTGAAACTGAGATGAAATTGGATTGGTCTGGCTTTTCCCAGCGAATTCCCCATATGGACGAACGGACGGGCAGCAATGCGTTTTTGGACTCAAACTTCGAGTGTTGGTAAATAAATGTCAAAAGCTGGTCGATGGCGAATGCAGAGGAGTTACTGTCTGATTCAAATGCAACAAAAAAACACCACCAGCAACCGATGGCAGTGCATCCAGCACGGCAGAGTACCGTTCTGGAAAATAAAACGTTTATCCATTGGATGGAAATATTTGCATAAGCTCTGTTGGTCGTTTGCATCTGGTGAAATGACAGATTTGCGAGCATTTCTCGTTTAGAGGCGCATTTTACAAATCTGTTTCGCCAATTTTGCCTCCAAAAAGTACATACAACTATTTATGAATTGAAAATGGAGCATATATAAATTTGCAATAGAGTTTACTCCCCCTTTCTCCGATGTGCTTGTGTAAATTTAAACACCAGCGTTTCACATTTATTTCATTAATTTGAACGAACAAACTTGGCAGCAATCGATAAGGCAAACATACTGCGGTCTGCAGTTCCACAGTAAACGCTCGCCGCACAGCAAACGCTTCGGCTCATCGCAAAACATGCTTTCCTAATCATTTTTATGGCTAGTTTGAAAAGTCTCGGTGTGTGTGTGTGTGTGAGCTGAAGCTTCCTTGTAAACGCCGCACCGATTGGGAAAGGATGTAGCCAGTTCTAACGCTAAGCTAACCCAGTGGCCGACCCCGTTGCGTTCGGGCTGGAAAGTTAGTTTTGCTGCGTTGCGTGTAAACAGTGACCTACTTGAAAAAGGGAAATGAGTGAAAACTCCACGGACAACTTTACCAAACACCGATCCGTGCAGCAGCACGAACCGTCCCGGCCGGGGTTTCGTTCGGTTCAAATGAACGGTAGGACGAGCTTTACCCAATTTCAGAAAATTCCTCGACACTAGACAGCGAAAATGGTAGCAGGAGCAGAGGGAAGCAGTCGATGAGGGGCAATGAAGCTCAGCGTCAAAATGCTGATTGATTTCGATCGTTGGTGGCGCACACCGTTGGTGGCGGTGGCGCTTTCCAATAAAAACTGCGAGTTGAATCATTGATGTTGAATGTTTTGGGTGGGGTGGAAGGGAGGGCGCGGTCTTTAGGGGAGTTGCTGAAGGACCATACTTCCCGGCAGGATGTTGAATGTTGCCCCGTAAGGGATGGGAAGCTCCCCGGGGGCTGCGGACAAAATTAGAAGTGCGTTTTTGGAATTGTAAATCCACCGGAGCGATGGAATTCGCTCGGCACTTTGATTCGCGGAACTGGTGAAAGGAATGTTCTTTGAATCTTGCATTCGATAGCTTGTTGGATAGCTTGGACTGGGTTGTTAAAGCTCTTGTTTAACAATATGGCTGGACAGCTGGATGCGATTTGATTATGCATTGTTAGCCCTTTTTATGGATTTGCAAACTATATTTAGAGGGAGAGCGATCTAGTACAACCATCTCATTTACTGTTAATTATTCTACTTTTACGATGTGCAGTTCCAATCCCTTTTTTGCTGTTTTCCAGAACAATGAAGTGCAAACCCTGTAGCCTGTTCTGCCCCTAAAACGATCTAGTATGGCTAACATAACAAAAGTGTCTCCAATGAAAATCCCGCATAAAAACGAACTTCCTCATTGACCACACCGCATTGAAACCTTACACCCGGAAGTGTCCATCACAAGCAACGGAAACCACGTCATCAAACCGTACCGTTTCCGTTCCCACCCGTGAACCGTTCAATTAACTTTTGATCGTTCGAAAACTCCGAACATTAGATTTTCGACCCCTCCCCGAAGGGATGATGAGAACCCTGCTCGTCATTATCATCATCGTCACCGGATGTTATGGTACTGGTCAGGTGAAGCCAGACGCAGAGATGCAGGGGTCGAAATTATAAACTACATAATTGAATAAATTACCCCCTCCAGATGGGCAGTGGGCCAATCGTTCCAAGACACTGCAAAGGGAAGGGTGGTGGTACATTTCCAATCGAATGGCTTGTCTGCCTCAGCTGAGTGCTGAGCTGTGGGCGTCAGGGAGGTCATGTTTGTTGGGCTTAGCATATCCTTGCGGCTCACGAACGAAAGAAGGAACGAACACTGTAGCGCTGTAATCGTAAAAGTATATCTGCACTCGGAGTGCTCTCTGGAATGTGCGGCGGTAGATAAGGGCTTTTGGGGGCAGGTGTGAAAATGGAAACGGTTTAACCGGGTGTGCTGGAACGTTGATGAGCATATTCGCCCGCGGGATAAAGTGATACTGGAGTGCTGGTGCTCGATATGCTGATGGTGTGTCGAGTGTGTCGGAGAGGTTTGAATGAAGCGACACTTTCGGCTATTAAGAGAGGATCACTGGTAACACTGGTTACAAAATATGGCTGTCGAATGGCGCTGTTAAATGGTTGTTTATTGCCTCAAGTTAAACTTTGCCGTATGGAGCGTGTGATATTAGAACAAGTTCCTTGCGGCATGTACCTGCAGCATGTAGGTGAAGTGAGCCGTGCGCATTCCAATTTCAACTTGTTCTTTGGGAAATAATTGCATTTTTGCTGTAAAGGAAGTGAACTGGAATCAATTTAAATAAGAAGAAAAATCTCAT
>AXCO02003473.1:0-23544 GCA_000473525.2 Anopheles melas | reverse complement strand
CTCTCTCTCTCTCTCGCTCTTTCTCTCTCTACTCGATTCAGTAAAGGAGCGCTTTCGCCCAAACGTTCGGACGCTCTTGGGACCCGCGGGCCATGTTCACGTGGCTTTGACTTTCTGCTGTCCCAAACCCGTCCCACCCTTGCCGGGGCCGAGTATTGGATCGAACCATCGTTGCCTTATTCTATTGCAATCGGCCCGTACGTTCTTGTGCCGATAACCGATTACCTCCTGCCCTTAACACCCAGCGTAAGGGAGCCCGTACACCACACGAACCGATGTGGATCGGTGGGTCGGTCGGTTGGTCGGTCTAGCATCTAGAGCAAAAGCCTGCGAGCTCCGTGGGTTGCTACGGTTTCCAGCACAAACGGCCTTTCTTATCCTTCGCATGGCCGTACACACCAACGCCATAGACCACCGTAGCCTGCTGCCAAAACCCCCGTACACGCTCCAGGGAATGGTTCAGCATCAAGACGAATCAATAGCGCTTCCAATAGCGCCAGCCTGCCTGTGCCTGTCTCCGTGCCTCTTGCCGGGCCGCGGCCTGCGAGGGATCTTTACAACCCGAACCGTATCGCCCGGGCCCCGTCTCGGGACGGCGCAATGTAAAACAAGACAATCAGACATTCTATATCTCACTAGCCGGCGGGCAACTTTTCGGTACCCGGTGGCCCGCGGGCAAGATTCGAAAATGTGCTCTCCTTTCAATTGCAAAGAGATTCCACGAGGGAAAGAGGACGGGACGGCAGGAGACATGTTCGTTCAGGCAGGCTAGTGTTTGCCCTGCGTTACTGCAGACCTTTCTCAATCCTTTGCCGGGTCCTGTTTTTCTACAGTGCACACGCTGACACGCGAATAGTGAAGGAATATGAAAACGGATCGACCGTCCGGCTACAACTTAGTCTCCTGGTCGGCGTAATGGCTCGCGGACATTTTTGCGTCCTACCGTTCTCCCCACTTACTCTTGGCTGCTTGAGCTGTAGCCGTGGATGTGGCATTGTGTGGCAGCTATTATTTCACTTCGCTTTTCTATGCCATGGTGAATGGTAAGCTGTATTAAAAATGGTTGTTTAATGCTTCATTATAGCCATATTTCAACTGAAATAATTTCCAAGTGATCGTAAAACTTAAGCGATTCACAGAACGGCATAGATAGAACATTGAAAGTTGATTGGTAACACTGATTGACATATAAGATAAGATCTGATAGAGTACATTATGTTCTCAAAAGATTTAAGTAAATCGGTCGTCATTTGATCCATTAGTTGTTCTTACTTCTTATTATAATAGCTAGAATTTCAATAGAGCTGTCAAAATTTTAAACAAATATCATTGGGAGGTTTTACGGTACTAGCCAATTATTATATAGAGTTCGACAGTTGGTGGCTGAAATCATGCCAACATTCCATACAAAAACACACGCGTAGATAGCCTCAATTTTTCGACCAAAATTCTTTCAGCCTAAAAATGTAAAAAAAAAAACACAATTCGTCTCAGGTTTGATCAGGTTAGGTCATGAATGATTTTTCTGTTGCTAAAGCTTATCTTTTTTTGTCAAGAAATGTTAATAACTGTTTTAATCGATGCTCTAAAATGTATTCAAAGGACTATAAATCATTTAAAACAAATAAAAAAACAACACAACGGTTTTATAACGCATCATTGTTTGTACACAAATGGTGAAATCCAGTATGGCGGAAAGTAACTGTCAAATGGATACAACTCGAATGATGAATATTGTTCCAGTGATAGGCTGAATGTCATGCCATATATCCTAACTACAGCCTCGTCAGACAAGCCTTGAACGACTAGGTTTGTTGAGTAAAAGTAGGAAGAAGAACCATACATGAAATCAATAATCTTTAGATGCACTTTAATCGTTTTTAGTTCATCATCTGTAGTTTTGTGAAAAAAAAGGATAAGAGACATGAGTTTGCTCCTCGGTAATATATAGTTGTCTGAAAAATAATCTATAAAAATGAGAAGAAAAAGAAAAAGTTGTTATAATAATGATCTTTCATGTATTAATAATCAGGAACTTGATTATGAGTTTTAGTGTCTAGTTTGATAAATTGAATAGTTTCATGACATTAGTTCATAGCTAGATTTTGTAGTATAGTTATAAAACAATACTTTGATGAAACATCGAATATTCGACCAAATAACATATTAAGCCGACATCTAAATGCCTTCGCAAAATTGGAACTAACGATTTAACTTTCATTAGGCTATTTATAAGAACTTTACCCGTGCATA
This sequence comes from Anopheles melas, assembly GCA_000473525.2. Lineage (NCBI taxonomy): Eukaryota > Metazoa > Arthropoda > Insecta > Diptera > Culicidae > Anopheles > Anopheles melas. The sequence goes on along the minus strand of AXCO02003473.1, from coordinate 21,291 downwards.
ATAATGGAGATACAATCGTGGAAGATTTCGGTTCGATTCACAGCACCAAGCTCACCTTCCTTGAAGGACAAGAATTGCTCAGAGCATAGCGCTGAACTCGCTGGTATGTGACATCTGCAAAGAAATCTCCTAAGGAAGATATGCCTGATATGTCATGACAGCAAGTAAAACACACCGAACTAAACCATCATATCAGACAGAGTTGCAAATTAATATGATTCGAACGGTAGCAGATAAAAAAGCTGACTTCCATACAATTTTAGCATGGAAACGTTTCCCCCCAAACTACAAGCTCCCTTCAAATCGAAACATCATCGTAAAATCATCTCACCACTCAACACCTGACACGTGGTGAAAATACGACTAACTTTCAAACTTTTCATAAAATAATTAAATCCCGTCTGCCGCTGGCGTGTGAGCCACATCGCCCCGTTGTAAAATTGGTAACCGGGCCCAGTCCAAACACCCCGGCCATCTTATGGGCCACACATTTTTCACCCCGAAAGCTTACAATGGCGATGGCTCCGCTTGTCATGTTAACGGTAATATGGCTTGACGCTTGCCAGTATTTAATTTCAACCTAATTAGTCCGGCCGGTTTCAGCGTCAGGGTTTGGCTAACTTTGGGCAACTTTTAGCTCCCATTTCTAGCGTAACAAACTTTTCAGCATTTACAAAACCTGTCAAACTTCGACTCAATCAACCGAAAAAAACGGGAGTGCAACATTTTAGAAATGATGAGGCTGATGTTGCTGATGCTGCTGTTTTGGCTGTGTTAAGGAATGGAAGGGTTGTAGTTGCCTGGTTTTGAGGGAGGAAGTAACATGCCCTGTTGGTACTTCAGGGTATTGCTGGGAATTTGTGAGTATGTATTTACGCCCCATACGAGCAAAATTGGAAGAAAATGTTGTCCGGTAGTTGTGCTGTTGAGGGAACATTCGGTATCATTAAGGGCTGCTTGTCGAATTTTCCTCTGTAAGAGACGTCAAAGTAGCTATCGGATCAAATCTGCTCTTTGGCGAGGAAGGGTTCCCGGTTTACGTCCAGATTTCAAAACATTTAGAACGCACTAGGGAGAGCGGGGAGACGCTGTTTCGGCCCGAAACACCAACTCAGCTCCGTGTCCTAACAGACCGACCCGAGCCAATCCTTTTGTTGCAAGCTTCCTAATCCTTCCTCGAGTTCGTGTACGATCGCGCACAGTACAAGCGAGGCTTCCCGGCCAAAGGGAGCGTTTCCAAAGGCCTTTCCTTGACTTTCGCCCAGCCAGCCAGGTTTGTTTTCTTCAGACACAGAGCGCTCCGCTCCGCACAAAACAATAGTTGAACCACATTCGATCCATCCGATATGGGGTCCCTCTAGCTGCCGCGTTGCATTTACCACTCGGACAGACCCTCGGACACTCCACCATTTCGGTGCACGGACAGCTCGCCCCGATCTCGGACGTTGCCGGCAGCATGTTCTCATAAAACACCACACGATTGGCTCGAGGGAGCTGGTCGAGCAGAAAGCGACGCGTTCGCTTCGGTTCGAAATTCCAACGAAAATTTTCCAACTGCCGGCGGGCGGTTCGGTTGGCCGGCGTGTCATGTACGTCATTGGTTGAGGCGGTCGCCGCAACCGGACCCTCGTCGCAGTGGTTTCGAAATTATCGACGCGAGGGTGGGCATCCACTCTCCGCTGCCCACACCCGTGTCTCCCATCCGCCAGGGCTTGGTGATCCTTGGTAGAAAACGGCTTACAAGACACATACACACACACACACACCAAGCGTACGAAGCTTGACGCATTTTGCCCGTAGGTAAATGTAGCGCTCCGGTCGTGTTGGCCGTTTTGGTTGGACGGTGTCGGTTGTGTCTGTGTGTGTGTGTGTGTGCTTTTTCTGTTTTGGTACGGCTTTTTGCCAGTACGCCATCTCTCAAGATGTAAGGCGTAAGGCGAAAACGATTGTGATCCTGCCTTGCGGGGGACAACAACGGCGGAGAATCGCTTGTGTGGTTTCAATCTCATTTTGTGAGTTTTTAATCGTTTCGATACACAATTCCCACACAGTTCCACCCCTCTCCTGATCACACCCCTAGGGAGCCAGTAGAGTGTAAAGATGTTTAGTAACCTTTCCGCGTAAACGCATAAATTCATAAAACGCATTCCAATCGCTTTAACCAGCGGTCAAACATAATTGACAGAGGAGAGCGCGCGAGAGAACGAGCGTGTCAACCGTGGCCAAACGTGCCGTGTACCGCGTCGTGGCGTCTGAGTGGGTGGGCGTCGTCGCGATTGCCGAACGTGCGAAGACGTGCTGCCGGGCCCCGCCGCCGTGTTGGGCGCTTGGTTCGGCGATCGAAGTTCGGTGTGTTTCAAACGTGGAAAAAAAGCGCGGCCGCCTGATTCAACGCGTGATCCATCGGTTTGCTCGGGAGTTCCCCTCCGGGCTTTGCACAGCGCAAAGATATAAATTGTCTGGGAAAAAATGAGATTTTCAAAACACCCCGCGCCCGCGTGACGTGATTTGCCTGCGAGGATAGTAAGGGCTTGCACGAGGAACATGATAACGAGTTATGCTTTACACGACCGTTAATTGAAATAAACCTTCGCAAACCTGTCAATAGTTGTGAACGAGTGGGGGGGGGGGGAATGTTGGCGAGGTGAGAAAGTGTTTCAGTTTATTCTCTACACCTTTAGCTTTGACAGTGAGAAGGTTTATGAGCATTGGTTCGGTGGTTCTTAAAACCGGAAATGTTCTTGCAGTGGCTAGGAAATGGATCAGCGCGTTCAATCACGAACAAATCACGAAATTTTAACAACTTCTATTCCCAATTCAATTTTATTACACAATTTATTTGCCTTTTTTGCTATGTTTGTTTGGTCGGTTATGGTTTGAGATCGTCTTACGTGATTTGATATCTCTGTATGGTATTCTTTGTATTAATGATCACTTGGTCTCAGCAATAAACTTTTTAAAAATATCCTAGGTTTGTTGATGGTTATTGCCTTTACAGTTTGACTGTAATAGCTGATATATTTGATTATTTGTTAGATTCTTCGCTATAATCACGCTATATTGATCATCATCATCACCATCGTATAGTTGGGGATACTCATGTTTCACAAATTTGATAGATTTGAATATTTTTGTATTGATTTCATGGATCATATTATGCTTAAGAAGGAATGCTTCAGGTGTATTGCTGCTTAATTCTCGTCACATCTTGCAATTTACTGGTTGTACTGGCCATTGCGAAGAAGTTGATTAGGTTAGATCCAGATTAACGACAATTTCAATCTTAATTAGGCATAATGGACACACAAGGACATGAAAGAAAAGGCTAAAATGTACTTTTTTGTTTGCAAAATATTATTACAAACATATTTAAAATATAACATGTAAAAAAAACATATCATAATACTACGTAAATAATATCCAAAATTTTTGAAGATCGGTTAACATTCCTTGCTGTAAACCGAGTTCACAAAGGAGCCAATGCCATACGAGCAATGTTTATGTGGACCTTTCTTCGAATGGAAGCTTTTCAAGGCGGCGTTATTTCGATCAAACTGTCTCGATTTTCATTCTTGATGTATAAAAATGATTTTCTGATTTCACTAAAACGAATGATGATTTTTCGTATAAATCGATTCTATGATGGTTTGATTCTCTTATATTCTACAGTGCTGCTCCTAGCAAAATATGAGAAACGCCATGCATCTTGGCTTTACATTTTCAAGTTGCTAGCAGAAATGTTTTTAAAAGGTTTATTTTTGATATTTAAAATGTAATCGTAGCTTAAGCCAGTGAATTGACAATAAACCTTTCAAAGTGAGTTCATTATAGCCATGTTTATTGCTATTTTCATAATTTACTGACTTAACCTAGAACACAAAACTATTTAAATGGATTTGAGGCATACATTAAATGACTGTCTATCTTTTGCACAGCAATGAGATTTAAATGTTTTCATCAACCGAAGTTTACCCGTTCTCGCTCTTTCTCTCTATTTGAAAGCTATGGGTTAGCAAAAGAGACGTAGTAAACACAAAATCAAAACAACAACAATAACAACAAAAAATGCAAAATTCTATCCAATATTAAATATGTAAAGTAAATTTGTGTTCGAAACGGTTGAGAGCAGACGCAACGTAAAAAATCACTCAAAAAGTTATGATCCAACCAGTCTCGCTCTGCCCTGGAGGAATGTGTTTTCGCGGTGAATTAGATTATTTTGCAATATAGCGATATGTGTGTGTGTGTGTGTGTGTGTGTGTGTGTGTGTGTGTGTGTGTGTGTGTGTGTGTGTGTGTGTGTGTGTGTGTATACTGCGACCACTCCCAGTGCACTCACCAACAGCACCACTACTACAACTATCCTTCCAAAGCGGGGGAAAACGTGTCAGTGAAACGCTACAAAACAAAATCGGAAACGATTCGGAAGGCAGTTTACGCTGTTTTGGTGTGTTTTTTGTTTTTGCCCAATAGCTGGGATGAGGGTGAAAGCGTCATTTCGTCACATTTCATTTGAGTGTGCGTGTCACGGCGGCAAGTGACAGTGTGCATTCTGCAAAAGCTGCAGTACAAAAGCATGGGGAGCAGCAACAACAACAGAAAAACGACTAGGACCACAATTTCATTGGGGTTTGCAGGATGAAAGTGTCTCCTTGCGTTCCTCGGCGCATATACTGCAATAAAGCCGATGTGGGTGAGGAAAGGGAAAAAGGACGGTCGGGGGATGACGAACCCCTCACAAAACCATCCCCGTCATCGTATGAAGTGAGCCTTTTTAATAATGTAAATAGAGCAGGCAAATTTAATACCGGAGTTTCATGTAAACAACCCGCGCCCAGGGATACGGCAGAGCGTGCGCTCGCTAAACTCGTCCGGTGTGTAAGCGCGCCTGGCCGTGTGTGTGTGTGTGTGGGTGTGCGAAAGGCAAAAGGAAGCGATCTGTGAGTGCTCGGTGCAACAGGACGTAGGATATTGCCGTAGCCAGATGAGATGATGCGGCTGATGATGTTGATGATGATGATCTCGAAATGAGTCCAACACCAAACTAAAGAGGAAAAGAGGTGTACGGTACGGGGACGGTTCGGCAACTCCGGCAAAGTTTACCTCCGTTCGCGAGCCAAACACACACACACACAGCGCAACAGCGAAACTGTGCGAGACAAGACACACATACACACAGCTTGGGCGTGTTTGTGTGTGTGTGTGCATGCGGGTTGGGCGGAAAAACTCATAACATGCATGATATGATCGTTAAATAAATATTTTAGGAAAAATTCGTATGAATATTAAAAAGTGAAGTGCAAAGTGAAATTATTTGCCACACGATGGAAACGCTGGCCCGGTGGAAGGGTATCCTTTTTTTTCCCGCACTCCTTACCGTCCCCGTCCACTCCCGTGCGGACAGAGGGAAAGTCGTTAGTTTTTCAGCATCTAGAAGCTTTTTTTACTCCTTATTTTTGTTATGTTTCGAGCTTTATTTTCCCTCACGTGTGTATTGCGCTCTTAGGACGCTCTTAGGACGCTCTTAGGACGCTCTTAGGATCTATCATCACCATCGGAGGATGCTTTCCATTACCCGCCAACTGGCACCAGTGACACCGATTGAAACGGAACACATTACCTGAAATGAGCCAGAAAAAGGGAGAGCAAAAACAGGAGGGTTAAAAAAGTTTTAATGCTGTTTACGCCTCGCGAGGGCGCTGCCTACGAGAAAGTGATTTAAAAGTTGTAATTAATCAGGTAAGTTGATTGTTGGAGACCGAATTACAATTCAATTCGGTGGTTCATAGCCGTGGTTCACATGGTTGAGCTTTTGCAGGTGCATTATAACGCTGAAGATGTAGATGCCGGGCTGTTTCGTTAGAATGGGGTGATGTTTCAACCATATTACATGCGCCTCATTGTCTCCATGGCTCACTGACACAAAAGTGGGAGAGAATTTTTTCACCATCCTTGGGAGGTGAACATTCTGCCTCAGTATTCCCCGCAGTCGCATCGCAATGTGTTGAGTGATGTTTGACGGGGGCATGCAGTGGAATGGTATTGGAGGTGCTCCTGAAGCGGAAGGGCGCGTGAGTTTGGTGCTGGGCGACGTGGATGATGATGATATTACCGCCCAAAGCGTTTTTAATTTTAGTTTCGTTTGGGTCACGACAGGCGGACCGTCGTCCGAAGGGGAGGCCCTCCGTCGGTAACGGATCTGGACCGGCGGCATTGGGATACGATAGCGGTGACTGCGGCGACGGCGGGTCTTTTCGTGCCGAAGACGAACCGTTTTCCCCCAACACGTGTGTGTGTGTGCGGGGGAGTAAAAGTGACGGATGGCGAAGGCCGTGGGAGGAATGAGGGAATGAGTTCTGACGTTACGCCCTCGAGCATCATAAGCGGACCAGGGCATCCGTCGCTCCCTCCTCGAGCTCCAGCCGCGTCCGCGTCCCCAAAGAACCGAAACCATTGGACCGTACTTGCCGGTTGTCGCCCGGGGCCCAGTTACTTCTCGCTTGTTCGGGCTTCCGCCGGCCCCTGCTTCCCCTGTCCCGGGCATTTCCCTTCTTCCTTAGCGCCCGCTCGCTCTCCTCCGCACTCGAAAGATTTACCCTCCAGGGGTTGAATCGCGCAGTGCAAACAAGGTCGTAACCTCCCACTCCTCTTCTCGTTCTCTTGCTCCTGCACTTCCCTTTAGAAACGCCGCGGCCGATTGTCGTCGATTCTTGCCACTCCGAACCCCCTTCTTAGCCCTGCTACAGAGTGAAGGCTGTGAAGGCATGCGCTTCGCCGACCGACCTGCTTCTCGCATGCGAATCCCTTTCGGCAATCTTCACAGAGTACGGTACCGGCGACGGTGCGGGCACTAAGTCGCAAGTGTACCTTGCTGTCTGTGTCTGTGTGTGTGTGTGAGTGTGTCCCGAAGACGATGGCGGTGAGAATAGCCCCCCGGCCAGGATCGAAAACGAGACGCGATCGATTCGTTGGGTTCAGCGTTTTTTTTTTTCTTTCTTTCTTCTGCTGTGTTGTTTTGTTTTTGCTTGCAGCGCAGGGCGCACATCATGCTAGCGTTTTGGGAGCGTCGCGTTCCGGCACTTCCCAGGTATGTGATGCCGCGGCAAGCAAATGAAGCGTTCGCCGAATGGCAAGCATATAACGAGCGACCGGGAGGGATTTTCGGACCGATCGCGCTCGGGATCGCACAGCAGAGAAGGGATCGCAACCGAGACCGAGATGTCTCCCACGATTGCAGGCGGCAGAGAGGGCAGTTTCCTAGCGCAATGCCGGTTCCAAGGAAATGCGATCGAGCGGGGCATCACTCGTAGCCCGAAGGATGGAATGCGTAGGACGTTTTGTGGACCGGTGGGACGAAGGGGGAAATGGTAGGATAATGATTGTATGTTAATTTAATTTGAAGGAGACACAAAGTATAGTTTTCAGGCATAAAGTGAGAGAGAGATCTGTCCCTTTTTGATTATATTGATCACTATTTTTATCGCTCTGGTAGTTTGAATCGTGTAGAGGTAAAAAGTTACACAAGATGACTAGAGCTGTATGTTGAAGACTTCTTTTTTTGTTAATTTATAGAAATTTATTTAAAAATGTTAAAATTGTTTACGTCACATAATTTTAGATGTTTTAGAGCTTTGAACTTTAATTTTATTTCATAAAACATGGAAAACGTACTGCTAAAAGAAATAAAATTAATAGTTGAAAGAGTAAGAGCTCTAGGCTTATTTCATAATTGTATCAAGAGAAACACAAAACAAACTTAAAAAAAATAGAAAATAGAAAAGGAAAAACTAAAGTAGATAAGGCGTTTGGAACAATAAAGCAATTCGTTAATATCATGTTTAAAAATAAATACACAAAAAAATAAATACAATGAGCTAAATAGTAAAAGGGAAACTTTCAGAAAATGAGTTCAAATCAAGGGAAAATAAGAAACTGAAAACATATAGTAATACTTGATTTAAAACAGCGTATTTTTTCCTAACAAATAACTATCAATGTGTAATAGACATACACAATGATTAGGCACAATAAGTATAAAAATTGTTTAAACATAAGGAACAACTGTTAAGATTGAGACAAAAAAAGAGTTGTGCAATGTAAAATTATGCAAAACAATATAGTTCAAAAGGGTCAAAAGAATCTCCGTAAATAGGATACTGACAAGTAAGAGATTTGTGAAGGAACACACACAAGTAACATCAATTACAAACACATGCAAAAAAAAACAATAATCATCTCTATCCTCCAGCCACCCCAGGGCATCCCAAAACAGTTAAGGTGAGATCAGGAAAGCTACGAACAGCTGGCAGCATAAACAATTCATTATTCCAATGCTGCATCCATCCTACCATAACCCCCCCCCCCCCCCCCTCCCCTCCTCGTCATCACTCTCCAACCTGCGCCATTGGAAAATTTAGAATCCCTTTGGAAGGAACGCATTGCCTACCATCGAAGAGCGAGAGAGCTGCTGGCCACCTTGTACAGGAAATGCTGCTTTCCCATCACGACCGGTACGCCTGCGGGCCACGGCCTAGACTAGGCTTAGCTTCTTTATTCAAATCCTGCCTGATGACCCTTGCCGTACCACCGTAAGAACCGAAAGTCAGCTCCCACTGGTGAGCCAGATCGTTATGCTAAGCACGTGACGTTTGGATCGGTTTTGCGGGAAAGAACGTGGAGTAGCGTTCCTTGAGAACGACTTCCGCTCGAGCTGAGCGGGCAGACTTTGCAGTCCAGTTGCCAATTTCCTATCGAGTGGCTAGCTCCTACCGCAGCGCACTCCGTGCTGCCCCGACCCCATCCGACCAATTGTAGCAAATGGGAATTAAAATTGAAATACCACCAGCCAGCGCACACATACAGAGTAGGGCGGACACTCCCTTCCGTTTCGTCGATTGTTTCCCTTTTGGCGCTTGCTGTTTGCCACTGGATGTGAACTTTTCGGATGGCGTTGTGACCTCCCCCCTCAGGCAATAGCACAAAACCCCGAGTGGAAGGTCAAAGTCGGGACGGAGCAGCAGCAGCACGGAGGGCATGAAAAGCCCATCCGGTACCAGTACGGGGTTGGACTTCTTGGCGTTTCGATTCACTGCAGGACATGTTCCGCTTTTGCCGAGAACTTCAAAGTTGCCTTGGCGTCGGTCATGCCGCTGCTCGCCCCGTCGAAACCGGATGTACGTATTCTGACGCTCACTTCTTCCAGCGCTCCACTCGCTAGTACAACCGAGGAAGTTATTTCTTTCCATTGCTCTCGATTTCAGTCGAGTCGAGCTTTTTTCCCTGCCTGCCTGCTCTCCCCAAGTCGAAGTCAGTATGAAGTGGAGCCACCCGAGGGCACACGAATGGATCGAATGGTGAAACCCGCACATGGGTTTGAGGGGCTTAAGAAAGGGGGTGGGGGGGTGGGGGGGAGGATGGCAGTCGGGTTTGCTGGAGAACCTAGAAAGAAGCGATCGCCGCGGGCAAACAGGATCTGTGGCGAATCTAGCCAGCCTTGAGCCTTCCAACGGGCCCGGGCTAGGGCCGCTCGGCGGCACTGGGGGCCTGGGAGCTGGGACGCAACAGAGAATCGCTTAGAAATTGTTTAATGTAAAATTCCCCCGAGCCATTCAAAAACAGTGCCGGCACCGAGAGAAAGAGGGAGAGAAAGAGAGAGAGAGAGATAGAGCAGGAAAGCCGGTAAAGATGGAGGAGACCGACAAAAAAGCGCCTGTAGTGCTGGAACGAAATGAGTTTGCCTCGGAGGGGTACATTGGGTTTTGGTGGGCTCTCGCCCTTCCTCTCCGCCCTACTCATCCTCCCCGTGGGTATGGTACAAATATACTCCCACATTGCACGTCGCGGACGCCCAACTCCCATCAGCACACATCTAAAAACGCCTCTTCACTTCGGTTTAGGATGAGGGAAAAGGGGATGGGAGGCACACTCACACAAAAAAATGATGCCCCAAGGAAAGCTGTACCAGTGGAGCACTCCGATCGAAGGACCACGACTGTGTGCGTGTGTGTGTGTGTGCAGAGGAAGCAGGTGTGTGTGTGCGCAAGAGTGTACTGGTTAGAAGAGGATAAACGGAGCACGAAAAAAAAAACCTCAAACCCAGTCCAAGCCCCCGAGCTAGTGTACCCCGGTTTTACCGAATGCGAAAACAGACAGGGACTGTTACCCGGCGCCACCAGCCAACCTCCGCGCTGATCCGTGCTCGACGAGAGCCCGGACGAGCGTTTCCTTCGCTTCCAATGGCGAAAGGGCAAGATTATATCATTGTTTGAACGGAGCTAAACGAGCGCAATACACACCGCTGGGACGCTTCGAGGGGCGTTGCGGGTACTTTCCCCCTCCCCCCCCCCCCATGCCATCATCCTCCTGCCCAAGTGTACTGGCTGCTGGCTCGGAGTGGAGTGCCCGCCGGTCACAGAGATATAAATTAATCGGTAAACCATCCTTTGGAGAAGACGCCATTTTTAACCTGTAGTTTCATCCTTTTGCACCTCCCTTCCCGGAGGGTTTGGTTCTGTTTTCTGTGGCCCCTACGTGTGTGTGTGTTGTTTTCGGGGTTCGTTTCTTCAATCCCGGAGCGGAGCTTTCTGGTCTGCTGGGTGCTTTTTTTTTGCTATGCGCTTTTGCTTTGGTTTTTTTTTCATATCACAGGTTTGTCGGGGCTGAGCGCATCGCTTATCCCGGTGGCATTTTATGGGGTGTTTGTGTGAAAGGCGTGTATAATGTGTATGTGTTTCTGTGTGTTTGCATGGAAGGTGAGAACGCACGGTGCAACACCCGCAACAGTAACGGGTGACTGAGTGATAATTTATGGTCGAGTAGCGTTCGGTTGCTGAATGAGATGGGAGTGTGTTAAATATCCTTATTAGTAGTAATAAATAAAGTATTTAGAGAGCAAAAAGTGTGTACAGTAGAATGAAAGCACGCAAATATCAGTAAACCGAACATTATAGACCATAAAACAAACGAGAAACAATGCAAATGGAACAGTGAAAATAGGACAAGTGGCAAATGAATGAAATAGAAAAGATGCAAAACAAATTACATAAAAATATGCGTAAAACAAAATTGTTTAACAAAAACATTAAAAATTGAAAAAGAGAAATGTATGTCAGATAAAATGAACAAGAAATGTAAGAAAAGCAATAGAACAACAATAAAACAAAATAAAATATTAACTGTCAATAATGAAAACCATGAAAATTAACAGTCTAAAAATTTAAATAAAATGTAAACGATAGTTCACATGGTTTGAGTAAAACGAACAATAAAACAAGATAAAACAACTAGAGTTATAAATTAATTAATTTTGTTGATTCTGAGAGCAAAATCATTAGAGAAAAGCATATTTAATCATGTATGTTTTTTTTCATGTTCTGTTATGAGGTTTTATTTTGTTGATGTTTTTTGGTGGTTGACTATTTTCTTGTTTTAGCTATGTGGACATCTTTCAGGTATCTGTTTTCTTCTGTATTTGTTTTATTCCTTATTCTCATTTTTTCAACTTTGCTCTGTTGCTTTGATTGTATAAGTGAAGCTGAATATTTATGTATTTTTTTTTATTTATATTTTCAAATAACTCGCTACCCTTGTCATTACCTTCCCACTTCGCAAATGCCCGTCAGCATAGCATCAAAGTTCAAATCTGCTATTTGCTAGGTTGGTTGGTTCGTTTTGTTTTTTCTTTCTTTTTTTCCATTTTGGTTGCGCCAGCGCTGTGCTCAAAAGCCCCAGAGGGCTAGTACCTCATCAGAACCCTATCAAAGCTTTACCCTCTCCTGCCCCGTTTCAGCTCATTCTCCCGGTGGCCGGAGGGAAAAGAAGGGTTGGAAGCGTCGAAACTCGCTCTCGTTTTGCCTCGCCTCGCCGTGCACGTGTGCAATTCGGGCATGGCCTGGAACGCCGCAGGCTACTTTGAGACGAGTGCCCGTCGGCCACCCGAACATACACACACACACACACACACACACACACACACACACACAGACACACTAAAAAACAAAACATCTACATCGGCCATTGGCTCACCAAAGCGCTCCCGCAGGTGATGATGGGATGGAAATGGGTTCTGAAAAGTAGGTGCGCGTGTTAAGGGCAATGGTGGCGCTTGGGAGGTGATGGTCGATGGCCAGCAGTGCTAGTGAGCATTTGATGAGTGCGTTCGCAAATCATTCCCTCGGTTGTGGCGGAATCCATCGGGAATGCGGGGGTAAAAAGGATATCACTATCACCCGGCGCTGACGGTGCAGATGGAAGCGAACGAAGAGACAACGATGGCCAGGTACTAGAGCAAGTATCAAGGATCGGAGATAGTGAGCTGGGGGTGGAAGCGCCGCTCGACCGGATCTCGAAAGCCGCGAGGCTCAGATTGAATAGCAAAACCGATCGAGTGAGTGTATTGGTATTCGGCGTCCTTTTTGCCGAGCGGGGTGGAAAATGGAGAAGAAAAAAAAGTTAAATTATCCCGGAGCTATTTTTCATGAACTTCAATATATTTATAAACTTCCCTCCCGCCACCTTGCACCTTGCGACCTTCCAACCTTCCGTGTTCTTCCTGTGTGCTGGCCAGGCTGCTCGGATGTTTCTGTGTGCCTGTGAGTGTGTATGGGCCCAGTGCCACTCCGGATACCCGCCAGAGCCCCGTGGGCTATGGGGTCCGCAGCGTTCCGGGAGTACTTGTGTATGTGAACATGTTTTAAGCGTTGCCATTCTCTCTCGCTCTCTCGTGCCGTTCCCACTCTCTCTCTCTCTCGCTTAGCCATTCTATCTCTATCTCCCAGTGCCGGTTCATTTCAACTGGCAGTGTGCCCGCCGGGTACGTGCCGGGCTCTATCATACCCCGGCCCCGCCGCATCACCCTGCCACCGTTTGTACCGGTTCCTGATGCCCCTCGAGACGCACCTTCGGTGTCTGTCTCTCGCTCGCTCGCTCGCTCGCTTGCCCAAAAACGCCCGCCGGGCTCGTTCGGGACCGGCAGTCCGTCATTTCGGTCCGGGGCAACAGTAACGGACAGAAAAACAGGGAGCACAATTTGTCATCGGTGGCAGTTTTTTAAAAATAAATAAGTAGGGCGCGCGATGCTTTAGCTTCCCAATATCCTGGTCACGGCACCAGGTAATGTTTGGCAAGTTTTGAGCATAAACATTTAAGTTACAGTTAGGAGTTCCCAATAATTTGCTTTCTAAACACTTGCACAACTCGTACCACGTGCATTCTCCACCCATTTGTGCATACTTTCACCGGAATCGGCAAAACCCGTAGCCGCGTTTGCCTTGTTCCATCTGTTCCGTTTTTGCCGAACGTCAAAGTTGTCGACTAGAATTGTCGGAGTTTGCCAAAACAAACACACAACGGCACGCAAAGATACATAGACGGAAGCCTTGCGTATGACGCCGGTGACTTTCGTGCCTTTTGCTTGCTTAGCCAGTGAGCGAAAATCGGTTCGAAATCCGAACCGACCACTGAAAGGGCAGCACAACGCCACCCCCAAAAGTCGCCACCCTTTCAGGCCCGTGCAACAGTGCCATGCAAAACGGTCGCCGCACGCTGATATTGTCGCGCCGCTCGCCAACTAGCAGACGTCACACCACAAAGCACCACTGCCGGTTGCACTGCACAGAGGTCCTGCGGGCATTTAGTGACGGTATATTGTACCACTGCTCACCACGGTCGGCATCGGGTTGGCTCGTGTGTACACCGCTGCCCACCTTTTCCTCGCCGGTGGGGACACTCGCAAAACACACGGGTGCGCCCTGCGATGTCACACAGTGTCCAAACGCAAGGGGATGATGGAGCATGATGGTGTCGTTGAAGAGGGGGGAGGTGGGGGAGGAGGGACGAGGGGTTGGAATACCTTCTAACCATAAAATAATAATATATGAAATGAAAAGAGATGCAATTAAACTGGTCCCAACGTGCCCGACGGCGCTCCGGTGCCGTACCCCGGGGCCGATAAAATGTGAATATATACACGCCATACATTATCAGGTTCTGGCATCGACGTGGATTTATATTTACGTATAATTTACCCTCCCTTTAGTGTGTGTGTGTGTGTGTCTGTGAATCTGTGTGCGCCTTCAGCTCCCACAAGCATCCATGCGGTGGGGGACAAACCATCGAGAGGTCTGGATCGTTGTAGTCTTCCGCCCTCTGCTACCAAGAGTGATTGTACCTCAGAGTGAGCATGATATGCGAGTGTGTGTGTGTGTGTGTGTATGTATGTGCTCTGTCCAACCAACCTTAGTCGGGGTTTATGTCACAATGTACCAGGCATATGATAACGCAGCTCGCAGGACGACGATGAGTGCCGCGGTGGTAAAAATCGCTCGCGACAACTCGCATCGCGGCGACACCGGCGGCGGACAGAACCCTTCGCCTCGATTAAGATCAAACCCGCAAACCCAAAAACGGCAACTGACAGCGCTGCACCGCGTGACAGTGATTCGGTTTGAATACGTCAAATAATAACCGTCCGTTTGGTGCTCGCAGGCAGAGTCGCTCGGCGGTGCAGAATCGAGTACGGACTGCGAACTGCTGCTCTCCGCCACAGTGCGTGTGTGTGCGCGCGTACGTCGCTACTTGCCGATGGGTATCGTTGTTAATCAATAATACTTCAATCAATTGACAGATACATCGAGCGGATCGATCCCAACCCACTCGCCAGCGGAACGCTTGTGTGGTACGGAGTGCCTCGAAAGTAAGCACACTTTTTTGTTCCGCCAAACCCCCGAAAGGCAGCAAAGTGGTAAATTAAACGGTGAGGTGAAGTCACTTGATGTTGATGATGGTGGTGCTTGTGCTGCAGGAAGGAAATAAAAATTATATTTTCTAGAGTTCGAGCAACAACAAAAAAACCGAAGAAAAAATCTCATACCTCGCAAAGTGGTGTGTACGAATGGTTGCGAATGCACCACAGCCCGTTACTGCGTCCATCATCATCATCATCATCAACCATCGTGACGCTGGTCCTGTACGGATGCGATTATGCTCCCGGGGCGGACAGACAGACCATTTTCCTCGGCAGTGGGATAGGGGAAAGGGTGATGGAAAATCGAACCGAGATGATAATGGGGTGTAGTGCTGGAGAGACTGCGTGTGTACATTGTTTGTTTGTTTGTTTACCTATCCAGCACTAGTTGTAACGGGCGCTACAGTTCAGTTGATGGTCTATCGGCAAGGGACAGGATAATCGATTTGATGTGTCCTGTGGGCTTGCAGAATGATCCTTTTGATAGGTGATCGATTCCGTACCGCCATATCTGGAGCCGTACGTTTGACGCGAACGATAAAATTGCTTTTTAAAACGTGTATGTATGTGTGTGTGTGTGTTTTTTTTTGCTATTTCCTTGGTACACAATGTCTTTCGCACACATAGTAATGCCACACACAAATTTGTTAGTTGCACAAAAGCGTAAAAAGCTCCCATTGAACGAATGCCAAAACGCCATGCCAATAAACACTCACACAAGCATAAAAATACTGCAACACTGCTCGAGAACAAACTGGCGACAACCGAAACCTTCTGCTAGCCTTCAACACACACCTGTTGCGCTTTCGGGAGAGTGGAGAGGAAAATTGATGACCTTCGAAAGGGGCGGGAACGCGCAAAACCCTTGGAAGGAAGCTCGTAGCGAGATGTAGATGTCGCACGGTATACGGGGCAAGGGTTGTGAGCTGTTTGGCGTTGTATGTCTTCTTTCTTTCTACTCGTATCTGTGTTGAAGATTTGGCGATGGGCGATAGTCGTTGAAGAACGGAGCAGTTGGTCATGTGTTTTAGTGGCGTAATTTATGAACTGTTGATAATTGACCAAAGGGGGTGTGTCTGTGTGTGAGTGTTTGGCCGAACCACCTTTTATATTTGTGAAAAAGATGGACCATAATCATACAAATTGAGGAAATATGATGGTTTTATGAAGGGTTTAAGTGAAATCACGTCATGAAAGGTTGACAATATACAATAATAAATATTTATAACGTGAGAATGATACCAGCTAACGGCTCATTTAACGGTTATTTTTTAAACTGTTGGTTTACACAGTTATTCAAGAATTTCGTAACTGCAGGATACGCCTCAATTCCATACATGCTGGTAAATAACTTTTTTGTTTACCAGTATTTTCATTCCCCGATAATTTTACACAAACGATCGAAAAAAATTGGGAGCAAATTGATAAGATTATCCATCAGAGATAAGTTAGACTTATTAGTTATCATCTTATTTTAAACAAAGCGGTTATACAGTCCTTTACGATTTTTTATTAAAATTAAGCTACCTTTGCACTTCATAAACTAATATAAATTATTTTAGCTTATTTATTAACAAACTAAATCGTTTAATCTTAGCTTTTGAAGTAGAAAGGAATGAAAAAGGAAAATAAGCAGAGAAATTAGATAAATGAGAAGAAAAAGGTTTAAGAGTTAATTTCATTAAACCAAAATGGATGGATCAAAGTTGAAGCGAACAGAAAGTAAACATGAAAGTGTATTTGAATGTAATGTAGTCATGAAATAAATTAATTTGAATGAAAAAAATTAATGGTATGTGTGTATTAGATACTAATGCAATGTTTTGCTAATAGTTACAATACACTTCGGTTATTCCGAGCAACCAAACAAACCCAAATCGTATCAAAATTCTCCACAATAACCTTTAATGGCCGTTTAACAAATCAAAATACCTGTCAAACTCAATAGCCTCTCCTCCGCTCCCCTTAAATTGGTGCTCACTTTTCTCATTCGACACTAATCCTTCCACGTCGATCGGGGCAGAGCGCTGATAGGAAAAGATGAAAGCGATCATTCTGCCTTAGATGCCATGGAATCGATTAAACCTCCCGTTGGAGCGCTAGTTACACGCTGCCCGTTTACGCTCGCGTGTGTACCACCACCACCGCCGCCGTTGCATAATGAGGTGGAAAATTATAAGAATTTCTCGATTTGTGCGTTCGTACCACCATTTATCGGTTCAACCGCCCGAGAGGCATCGAATGCTGTTGTAACTGTGGTGGAATGTGGGGAGAGGGACGCGGTGTATCCGGAAAGGCTTTTCCCTATTGCAATGCGGGAGAATGGATCGGTTTTTCGCAACATGCCCACCAGTCAGTCAGCCGATGTGCACTCGGTTCAGCTAATATTGACGATTATGCATTATTATCAACGGGTGCAATCATAAGCAGCATGCTGGGGCGCCTATCATCACCGACCCATCTCTGGGTGGGTAAAGACCGACGGTAAAGGGAGTTAATGCAAGTTCCCTACTCCGAAGTCACATCAGCGGGCCGCAGAAGGGAGCAGAAGGCCGGTCGAATCAGTTGGCCGAAAGGCAAGCGCGAGAAGCGATCCTTTACCATAGCTTCGCACTCGATAATCAGCATGCGTTTGTAGTGCGGTAGTGCCGTGCTATCGTTGTCCGTATCATGATTGTGAGGGGCAAGAGGTTCATTTCCGCTGCACGGCACCAGCTAGGGGGGAAGGAAACAGGGGTTCAATACACGGCTATGATCCGTTACATGAGTACTGTTTCGAAACCAGATTTACCAGGTGTGTAGTGGTTGCTTGCGCTTAAACTGTTGTTGTGCTCGAGCCCTTTCACGAAAGAAGTTACGCTTTGATGTGTCTTTCCCTTGAAAGCACCAGCATCGTGCAATGTTTTGCATACAACTTTTCACAGACAGCATACACACACATACAGACAACAAAAAATCGCACCATGGCTCAAGGCAGGATGGTGTGATTTATATGCACTTGATGTGGCAGGTTGCTCACGATATGATTATGTCTGCATGGGTGGGAGTGGAATGTTACGTTAGTTTGACTCTTTTTGAATGTTTAAAACTGGCATAAAACTAAAAGCTCCTTGGAGAGTAGTATATGGCTCCTTAAAGGCCAATAAATTTGAAAAGTTTCCGTAAAGCAGGGCATCGAGTTAATTTCTTACCACTAGTGATGCATATCCTGGTCACGGCACCGTGGTGACTTACTTTACCGGTTGTCCTAGTTTAGGATTTTTTTCTTTTTTTTTACTGCCTGTGTGGGTGTTGTATAAGTTTATTTAATGTAAAGTTGTATGCTTTAATCATAAGTATAAAATATTTTATAAATTTAAAAAATCTATTTATTCACTCGCAAGATACACAGAATGTCCTCAAAATAACCTTTGAACTCTGGTTGAACCTCCCAATCACGTCCGATACAGACACCAAACATCTGGAACTGGAACTATTATGTGCAAACTGCCCGTTCGCTCCCAAATCGTGGGGTCAAACTTTTCACGCCAGGATCAAACGAAATGCTACCACCTCGAATACAAACACACGGCAATACAGACGCTGGGCACTGGCACTGGGGGAAATGCACCGAACTGCAGCCGATTCCAACACTGCTGTTGCTGCTGCTGCTCTTTTAAGGGCTGGCTGTACCTGGACGCAATGGTGTGTGAATTTTAACCATTACGTACTATTTCCATTTCATTTGTTCGACCAAAACCCGTGCCAACCTCCCATTCGGTACTGCCTAACCCTTCCACCATCACACGGCGTGTGTTCAGGTGCAGTGCTTCAAAATATCAAAATTTTATTCGATATATGGTTGTGACCGCTCGGCAGCGCTCTCGAGTAGAAATAATTATTTGTGCAAGCGTGCAGTGATGTGATATTCCTCACTGCGCACGATTATATTCGGCAGTTTGGTTCTCGAAAGCTGGACATTTCGAGCTTTTGAGTAAATGGTTGAGCTGGTTTGCAATCGTTACTTCTTCCAGTGGAACTGGCAGCGGTTCTGATAGTGTGACGGGTTGAGATTGGTGCGTATACACACGTGCGTACACACACGCACCATTGCTTCAGTTGTATGCATTCCTTTGCAAAAGGCGTGTGAGTGTCTGTGTTACGTGGGCCCTTTTTTGGGAGGAAGCCAGCTGAAAGGAAAGCGGCAGGAGTAACGAGCCTGTTGTTGCGGTTTGTTTTATTGGCTTGCAAAATTGGAATTGTGTGTTTTTGGAAGGGTTAGGGCGGCAATGGGAGGGCAGGTAAAATTTTGCAGCAATTCGGTAATTGAAAATCGGAAAACCCGTGACCGCGTATCGAATGCCTGAAGGGTTGTTCCTTTTTATGGGCGCGGCGGGGACGAATGTAGCATTTCCTCCATTTTGCATGCACAGGTGAAATAGGCCGGTTTGGTATAACAGCCTCCCTTTACTCCCGACCGGATATAAGGCACACCTTTGGGCGCGCGTGTATGGTTGTGGACAAGTTTTCCACGGACCGGTGAGTGTGTGTGTGTGTGTGTGCAAGCGCTGTTGGACGGAGTGCTGCTTAGGCAGCGAGCCGATCGGCTTCGTAGTAAAATTACTACACTGTGGTGAATTATATTTCCAGAGAACTCACAGAAACGACATTAAAGTTAGATTGCGTTTGCGGAGAAAAGCTGAATGAGTGTCGTTTCGAGAAATCGTTTCCATTTCGTAGTTCGGTAAAGCACAATACACATCGACAGTAACCCTGTGATAAATTAGCTGCTTGAATGGCACGATTGACAAGCGAACGGTCGCTTATGCTGTAGGTAATGAGGTCGATTCTAATTGAGAATTTGGTTGGATCTTCAGCCTAGTAGTTTCTTCAGTCTTGATACATCACCATAGTAATTAGAGATGAAGTAAAATGGATTCAGTTTTATGAATTCGAATGAATTTGCAGAGTGCATTCAATAAAAAAAAATTATCAAAATTTAAAATAATATGTTTTATATATATATAGGAATTTATGGAGGATCTAAAAAAGGCTGCCATTCCATCACATCCCATTTTTTTCTCGTGAGAAAAAGCCAACGTACTTTCCCATAATTATGGAAGCCCCTGAAAATCCTTGCATCGTCCAGAGTTCATGAACATTACGAAACTGGAGATTTGATCAGTGCTTTGCATCTTTAATGATTTTTACTAGTAAGTAAGAGTTCACAAACTCTTATAAGAATGTACTGCAAATGCTCCTGTAGCAAGTCATCAAATCTCTGTACCAGTTGAAATGTTTATTTCTTAATAATGACAAAAATAAATATGCTCAAAAGAAAAAAAAAAAAAACATCTCTTTAACTTATCAGTTATCATGAATTATTGCCACACTGTCGTATTGCAGAAAGTAATGTTTGTTTTTGCCATATTTTATACCTCGATTTACACCCATTCCAGGGAGAAATTGCTCGAAAAGGAGGAAAAAGTATTAAGCATAAGAGAAAAAAAAAACAAACGATAAAATGCACCCACAATGCTCATCGGTTATCACACGCTAGCAATTAAAGCGTGTGAGCAGTGCGCGCCAAACCCTGTGCGCTTTCGCCGAGCGAACTCCACATTCGCCTAACGAGCGACTTCGCCGTTGAGCCGTCTCCCGGTGGAAAGCTCGAAATAAGCTCGTAAAAATGCCATCGCTCGATTGTTAAAACTTTGTAATTAAGTCAGGAAGATGTCTTAATTACTTTTTAATTGCGATCGGTGTGCACTTCGGTCGTACTCGCACTTCTGGAGCACCACGGCGACCGATCTTGGGCTGGGCGTGCATGTGCAAACCCCACACCCCGAAAGGACACAACTCACTGAGACGGAGGGTATCGCTGCAAGGGCAGGGAACTGCTCTCTGGATGTGTGTGTTTGTGTGAGGGGGGTATGTGCATTAATTGCACGGTGCAGCTTGCCACTACCTGCTGCAGCTGCAGCGACATGTACCGAGGCAATGGTTTGTTTGCCTCCATACGATCTCACGTACGATCGTAATCGCTTGGTAAGACAGAGGACCGAAACAAAAAAAAGTCACACAAACACACACACACACACGCACTGAATGTGCATGCCCTGGATGCATTATCGCTGGACCCATTCGCTGTGCCACTGCAAGCCGATTAAATGTCCGCTGGCGGGGAGGGGAAATGCAAGAAGTGTTTCGCAATTCGGGGTGCCCATTCCCTTTCGCGTGCCTGCAGGCGCACAAATTTACGACTCGCTGGTTCCGAGGCGCGCTCATTGCTCCAGGGGTGAGGTAGGAGCAGCTGGCAGGCTGGGGGAAGAGGGACGCGCTTGTGTGTTTGATACGCTACGCCGGGGACAGCTCGAACGCGGCCACGTGCGTTTTTGACGTGGTTTTGCACGCCATTTCGAAAGCATTAGAGGCGCGAAGTAAAAGTAAACAGGCGCCGCCAGTGCTCCGGCCGCCGTGGCGAGTGAGCAAAACGAGGGTATTAAAATCGATAATAATATGTTTTCGGGACAATGTGGACACCGGAAACATTGGTGTGTGTGTGTGTGT
>KI920200.1:3907-25934 GCA_000473525.2 Anopheles melas | reverse complement strand
AGAGAGAAGGCAAAAAGAAGGTGCCCTGGTGAAGACGTATATTTTAAAATGCCAGTGAAACAAACTGGTTGCAGACGATGGGGAAAAACCCATCCTGATACAGATGGCATCGATGTGATGCTAATAAGCGTAGCAAAATACAGCATCCATCAAGAGAAGTAATGTAGCAATATATCATCGATATGATTATCAGTCAATAATTTCAATCGCTAGTAGCAGCACATTTAGCTTGGGACCAATGTTTGGTTAAAAGTGTTGTTTACTACAATTTATCCCTATTATGTTACGATTTTTGGTGATCACACAAACCGATTCGGCTGGCATAAAACAAAATGAAATCAAGTAACAACAACCATACGCGTACATACACACAAAGCACCAACCCGCGCACTATTCTCCCAGGGACCCACTGACCTGTTCCGAAAGCCAGTAGCCAGTTGTTGCCGTTGTTATGCCTGTTGCTGTTCCCGTGGTAGCGTGGCCAAAAGGCGAATTTTCCACTTCAAATCGACAGTGTTTCCTTTCCTTTGCCCAATGCCCGCTTCGTTTACCTTATTCCGCCCAGAAACACCCCATTCATCCTATGGGTCCTCGACGGACACACGCTGTTGGAGCGTGCGTTGCCGATCTTTTGCCTTTTTTCTTAGACTAGCGGCTTCTTTTGCTTTGCTATTTTGATGTTTTCAAAATTTTGCATTCTCACCACCGGCCGCGATCATCTTTCGATCATCCTGCTCCTACCCCGGGTGCGTGGCGTTAAGAGAAAATATTCACGGTGAAGGACACCGATGGCAATGGCCGCTACTACTGCTGCTATCATTGTGCCGTTTGGTGGTTGTTTGGAACCGAAAGGCGCGTCCCGTAACCGTTTGCGTTGGTTTGGGCGAAGAAAGGCCCGTGCGCTCCGGGGCAAGGGGAGAAAGGTGACGTTTTCATTTTTCGACACGTTTTGCTGTGTGTAGTAGCGTCTCCGCGCTGTACACAAACGGTCGTATCATCTAGAGATTTCTGCGGGTCTATATTCGTCTCATTTTGCAAAATCCGCGCGTATGCGGTTTGCTGGTTTCAGCGCTCAGCTGACCAAGGTTTACGGCCAACAGAGAAACAGGGCTGACACCGTACGGTAGTCCGGTGTTGTGTACGTGATTTGCAATACAGATTTGTTGTTTGTTTGTCTTGCGAGGTAAAGGGAGGGAGAACGTGTATATGAATTATCCTGTCCATGGACGTTTTATTTACAATATTTCTTTCTCACATTTTGAGCTGCGCTTTATAGTGTTATATATTTCCTGCCGTTACCTTTCGTGAATATAGTATCAAACTGTTTAACTCCACTCGCGAGATTTGATGTTGGAAATCTCGTATAATCAAATTCCGTATAAAAGAAAACAATAAAAAGTGAAAGAACGAAAATGTGAGATAGCGAAAAACGGGGTAAAAGACATTTTCCGGTGGAAAAAAAGACTCTGGCAAACATTTCCACCGATCTGTCAACAATCATCGCTAAATAATTATCGTATCGTCAACCTGTCAATTTTACAGTGGTGTGGAAAACAAAGATGAAATTTTGTCGTGCGCACAACTGGAAGCACGCCAGCAACTATTGTCCCAAGAACCAGACAAGTGTGCCGAAAGCAATAGTAATCATAGTGTCGTGTGTAGCAGCAGCAGCAGCAAGAGCAACGATCAGTTACTGTCAGTAGAACCAGCAGTGAAGACCGTTGTGCCAATCGCTGCTGCCGTCGCCCAGCGCGCTGGACTAGTGGAGGAAGTGAAGGCAGAAGAAACAATCGCAATCCCGCCGCGTTCAAATCTCGCGGAGCCAACCGTTGTTCCGTACGTTAAGCTCGTCACCAACATCGGTGCTGATCAGAACAACGGCAACGACGAGCTCCTCGCTAGTGCTGGTGACAAGGTGTTGTTGTGCGTAAAGAACGATACTCCGACGGTAGTGTCCGGCGAGCAACCGGTGCCGCTGCATAGTCGCGCCCTGCGCGAGCTGAACACCGTTCCAGCTACGGTGCCGCCGAAACCGGCAGCATCGACGGTCAGCCGTCCCGTGTCGGTTACCGCTTCCATCTTTACCAGCCTCCCGCCGGAAACCGGTGCTTCCGGGACCGCCGACAAGGCACGTGCGGTTAACAAACCAACCGGCTGGGGTGCACCACAGTCCGTCACAGCGAAGCTGTTCGTAACGCTTCCGCCACCACCGGTTGGTGCTGGTATTGGCGGGACTACTACTGGACCCAGTGGCAGCAAACCTCAGCACGCCACGGAAAAAATCTTCGCCCCCAGGACGGAAGATATGAATAAGGGATTCTTGATGTTCTCCGAGGAAGAGCCTGGATTGACCAGTAAGTATTACAGCGCCGTGTGTTATTTCATCCGCTTTCAGCTGGAAACATTTCCGCCCATCGATGTTCTCTCTCTGTTACGATGGAGGATCATTTTTCCGGCAATAAATTTTCAGCACGAATTGATTACCACGCACCACCCTTCTAAAGCTTCCTTCCCATCCCTTAACTCTCTCATACCAGTTTTTCTCCAAAACGACGGCTCAGCTTTAGCGAAGTATGCCCCCTGACTTACTTTGCAAGGCGCTACAAATTCAACAACCACCAGCTCTTTCCAGGAACGAACGTCTTCCGTATTCCCGCTGTGACGGTGAAGCGGTTTTTCGAAAGGATTTCCCTCCAAGTTTCCCATTGCTCTTCGCTCGGCTCTTTTTCCGCCTTACTTTAAGCGCCAAGTCCGTCAACGATTATGGGTTCCCTTTTTTCCCTTTGTTCCGTTGCCTACGCCCTACTGCCAAACACTAAGCGAACAGCCAAAGTATTGAAGTTACGGCTCCCGGGAGGAGGCCGCTCCTGTTTCCATTTAATGAGCTGAAACGATGATGGGCAGGCGTCGTTCGTTCGCGGGGCTACTGCGCGTAGCAAAAGCCTCCGGTGCCGCTACTGCTCGGTGCTATTTTTCTTATCACTTTCTCTACCACCGCCGCTTGATGGGGCGGCGTGTGTAACTGCGGAGTGTTAAAAGCACCCCGACACAGGAGGGCCGCACCAGCTCGACGAAAACTGGGTATCACGTGATGAAAGCATAACTGCGTTTTACCCAGGACGTCGTCCTTCCTATAGCGCGATGGTACATT
Source organism: Anopheles melas (assembly GCA_000473525.2). NCBI lineage: Eukaryota > Metazoa > Arthropoda > Insecta > Diptera > Culicidae > Anopheles > Anopheles melas. The sequence continues at coordinate 22,783 of KI920200.1, read as the reverse complement.
TTAGCTGGGCTGGCACAAAACAACACCGTCCATCCTGCCGTTAGGTTGCGGGAGAGCGAAAAAGTGAACGTGAACGTTGTCAGCGGCTTGACTACGAATTGGCTACTGTGTAGAACTGAAGTTAATCCTTAGCTGCGGTAGTAGTGTTGTATGCTTGGCTAGTAGTTCGTCCTCGTCCGGGAGTGTGTGTGTGTGTGTGTGTGTGGTTTCGTTTTCGCTCTGGTGTGGTATATGTTCACACTGCAGGGCATGTGACCACGGCATTTGTGCATGGATGAAGCGAAGAGTTAAAGAGAGCGTGAGAGGGAGCAAATATCAGCTATCAGCTGAGAGTATTGCTTACCACGCTCGGCTCATCGAAAGATCCCACACACCCAACGTTTCTTTGGTTTGGTTTGGTTTGGTTAGATGCGCTGTTCACACCACTCCCCCACTGACCTAGATTTCCCGGTGTCGGAAAATTTATCCCAGTCCCAGCCGGGGGTTAGCAGCAGCAGCAGCAGCAATGCGATGTTACAGTAGACGCTATTAAATTTCCTAACCCATTTATTACGGGCAGCGTTGCTTGATATTGGAACGGCTGATGTGTTCTACACACTCTGCAGCTACTCTACACACTACACTAGCCTAAGGGGCCTAGTAAAACGACGTACTCAGACGGGCTACTGAGCAATACAATTGGGACCTTTCCTTTGATTGCTCCTATTGTTCACATCCTATCCCCGCACGCCAGTGTCACTAAAAGTACTCCTCTTTGGTGTGGACAGTTCGATTCGGTTCTCTTACTCTCGCTGCAAGAAATGTAATAGGCTTTCAATCAATTTTTGCAGATATCTAACACACACACACACAGACATACACACTCCTTACCACGTGTATTTGAATCTCATAAAATTGAACGGGTATCCTTTTACCCGTTTTCCTCTTCCTTCAATCTTTATTGTACATCTTGTTGGCTTACTATCTCTCTGTCTCTCCCTTTCCATACTGCCTCCTAATCTTTATAATCCTACTATCATTACTTTTGACGAACGCATCAGTAAACGATGCGACACTGTTATCAAACAACCCCTTTTCGCTAAGGGTTTAAAGAAGCCATTTCCGTGCTTTTTAGACCTACAAAACATGGCACCGAAAGCGAAAAAAGAAAAAAAAACCTACTTTGAAATGGTTTGCCCCTTGTACATGCTGACCCGCTCGCCCGTGCCCTGTTATCGAGCGATCTTAATACTTCATCTCATTTCTCGAGCTTATCGTGCTCGAGTGAATATTCGGCCCCGTTTATTGAGCCTGCGAACGACCCTTACCTTCCTCTAACACCCGTTGATGCAGCTCGTCTGTAATATTTTACATCATTAGAATAAGGCAGACACTCGGTCGATGGGCACATACCGAGACAGTGGGACTACGAGGGGAGCCATATAGTGATGTCTCGAGTGAGTTGAGCATTTTTCCCTGTGATAAATTTGTCGACCCGCCTCCTGATCCACTGGGTGCTCCGCGCGACCAGCCGCCTTCCGAGGACTTTATCCGAGCCTTCCGAGACAGAGAGCCCAGAGATGGCAAATAAAATGGATTGAAAGTAGTAGTGTTTGTGCAGCTCTTCAGCCCCCAAAACGCTTACGATTTTTCTGGCGCTTCCCCGCCGTCGAAGGGTACGGGCAAAACTTAGAGAATGACTAATGAATGAACCCTCGAGTGGTGGGACATGCATCATCCTTCATCCGTCCGTAATTTATCCTCGTGCAACCCGTCAAGGGTTCTTCAAAAACCGTTGATCACATGGTTAACTTTTCCTTGCCTCCTTTCTTTTTTTTTTTGGTCCAGAATCTTTGCTCACATTGTCCCATGTCCCGTAGGCTGCGAAATTAACGGCAAAGAAAGGGAGAGAGCGAGAGTGCGAGAGCTGCGTCACAACATTCCGGGCGCCCTAAATTTAGAATTTATTTGTCGTTTACATTTACATGAAAATGAACCTCAATCGGTATTTGGTACTTCTTCTTCTTTATTTTTTTCATTACTCTTGGAAAGTATTCTGACCCAAAAGCATATCCAGCATTCCTGCATCTCGCAGCCCCAACTAGTCGGCAGTGTGTTCGCGGTAGCATTGTGTTTCACGTGCTTTCCTTCCCGTCGCACCACTGTCGGAAAAAAAGGACAGATAAATATTCCACTCTCTACTCGATCCTCCGGCTGAAGAGGTCCTTCATTGCGGTGCGGAATAGAGGGTGGTCGCAACAACAACAAAAAAGAAGCACTCTGCACAAACCCCCCAAAACATAGTCCCACATAAATATTCTACCCCCGAAACGATTTACGGCGCGTGGTTCAGATTCAATATCAAAAGCAGCACACGGCTCTGGTTCTGCCCCGTGCAAAGATCTCGCCCAAGCACAGGCTCGATGAGTAAAGTGTGTATGTGTGTGTGTGTGTGTGTGTGTGTGTGTGTGTGTGTGTGTTTGTGTGCTTTATGCAGGATTCTACCCCAGCATCGCCAACCACGGTTTTATTTTTCCTACGTACCCCTCATTTTCATATCACACCATTATTTTTTATACCTTCCTCCATTATACGCCTTTTCCCAGCGCACCAATTTGCTACGGTAGTGCCGCTGTGTGTGGTTTTTTTCCCGCGCACCTTCACTTGGTGTGGTGTGCCTATGTACTGTAAAGTTGAGCTTTTGCGATGGGCTCCGAACGCTTCGGTGTTGATCCTACCACGACCGCAGCAGAGTATTGTATTGACATTGATGGGGACAAGAGGGTGCAAAAGTGCTTCATAGCTTATTTTCAGCTTCCACGTTAGCCCGCTTGTGTGGGCGACGTGCGCAAGTAAAGCCTTTTTTACCTTTTTGTGAAGCAAATTAAGGTAAAGTGTGCTGGAAAACTTCATGCCACGTCCGCTACTGTCGTCTTCACTTCCCCCGAAAAGTAAGCCCTGCTGGCGCGCATCAAGAATATTGGGAGCAATTGTGAAAAGCTTCGGTGAATGGTCGTGTAGATGATGATGAGTCTTATTAGCACACTGCACGGCGATAAACAATGGCTAAGGAAGGTCCAATTTAACGCACCATGCTTCCCGCACTCACTCGGATTGTCCAATCAGTGGTGGAGTAAGCCGTGTGGGGCGCGAAACTGTTACAGTTCGCACGCAACCGTACTGCTGGTCTGGGTCCCCCTTTGACATAGGCGCACACACATCACCTCACCTCAGGGTGTCAAACAAATCGCTCGGCCCAAAACACGCCCGCTTGTTGTGACATAACAAATTCGATTTGCGATGTTTGCCTTCTTCTGACAACTTTCCACGGGCCTTTATCAAAAGGCCGCCCTTTTCCACCCACCATACCACGTCGGACAGCTATCCATCAGAGAGAGAGAAGAGGAGGGGATGAAGCTGCCCGCAAGTGTTTCGGCTACTTCGTTAGGCTGCGCAAACCCCCGGAGGAGATTGCGGACTACACACACACACACACATACACACAGACATATTCATTGGCTGTGTGTAGGGGTGCTTCCGTTACGGTTACGTTGCCGAGCCAAGGCGGAAATAGTAGCGCGGCGTGCCAAGCGAAACAAGGACGAACAATCCCGGAACATCTCGTGGCACGTGACACGTGAGGGTAGCGACCCGCCTTGGGTCCCCGGACACCCTTAAACACCGAAATAATCATGTAATTTGAATATTCAAATCAAAATCCAACCCCCAGTGCCGGTGCAAAAGTGCGTCCGGCACGAAACCCGCTTAAATTGCTCCTGCACGCCCCCAACCGAGCGTCCATTGACGACGGGTGAAGCAATTCTTGAAAGCTTCATTTTTATTCACAACCTCTCCCGTGTGATATGACCCAGCCTGCTCTGGGCGGCCAGAGCGCCACTGGTTGGCTGGGTAGTGCGTGTGTGATTTGGAGACGACTTCACGTTACTGTGGTACTGCTACTGTGTCGGGCTGCTACTAGCGCACGTGTTTACCGGTTCTTCTCCTCCTATGGTTTGACGATTTTTGGGGGCGCTTTTTGTTCTTCATGTCTCGCTCACTTTGCGGTCGGTCGTGTTATCTCGTACGATCATCAGCTGCGGCGGTGATGGTGGCACTTTTCGTGTTCATGATCACGCAGCAACATTCTGACATTTCGTGCCAGCTATGGCGCATGGCGTTTTTAGGTGAAGCACGTAGGTAAAGCATCTAACCAAATCACCAACCAAAACACATTGCCCAGTGCATGAGAGCAATCAATCCAGAGCAGAGCGTTGCTTCTGCCTTGCCGTTAGTTTTTCTGTGCGCGATGGTTCCGAAATGGCGAAATAACTAGTCAATGAAAAAAAACCAACCCACACACCCATTTCAGTCCTTTTTGTTTTGTTTCTGAAATCCTGAAAACGTGAGTGATGGAGGAAAAAGTTCAGTAAGTGTTCGAAATTGTTCACCCTAGCCGATGTGTCGACTGTGCTGATGGTTTATGCTGGCAAATTCACAATGCTCTCTCTACATCGTAAACGTCCCATGCAAAGCAGACCGGTTCCTCGAAAGATCGTTCCCCAGTTGCCGTAAAGCTGCTTAAAGCTCCATGATGTTCAGATGTTTAGTGGTTTTGTAATGCAAATCTACCCCAACAGCTTCCTTTATACGCATAATTTCGCCTCCCAGAACCGCCCAGCGATAATGCTATAAAGGGAAAGCTTCCTCTTCCGTCGAATCTGCTGGGGTAAAGTACTCTTGAACGTTAACTGCTACAACATTTGGTAGAATGTAAAGAGCCTTACTTTATTCAAATTTTATACTATTTAATATTATATACAACACTAAACCACGGTTCATAATCTTGTAAGAGCTATGGTGTAAGGTCGGACGCGAGGTACAAACTTTGACCCACAAAAATGTTATTCCTTTCGTGGATTCTACCAAACTTTAATACTATTTCGTCCCGAACTTCTAAACATCTACATTAATAAATTTATTTTACAGAAACATGACCTGAAAGCCCATACATTCTTGCCTTTCCATTTCATTTCCGCAATGAGTTTTGTTTTCTATCATGTTGTTCTCTTCCTTCACAACCCTACTACCTACCAAGCTTCCTCCTTCAAATTGGGTAATCAATTCGTGCTGATAAATGGAAAATCCATTTTCGCCAGCAGCCAAACAAGTCGCTGCTTCAGCATTTATAACCCACATCTAATGTACATTCTCTTCCATTTTCTCTCGCCTGCTTAGTGCTTAAAGATGAACCGGATGATCTGACGCATCTGGCACCGACGGCGGGTGACGCATGCATTCCGTTGGAAGAATCTGGCACCTTCTTCAATGAGATGTTCGAGGACTTCATCATACCGGACAGCTACACGCTGCTCCAGGACGAGCTGTGTTCGCTCGACTCGCAAGACACACGACTAGACGCGTCCTCGATCGTGGTCCACCCGGTGTCCACCAGCGACAGCCTCACCAGCAGCCTCAGCGTGGCCTCAGTCGCCACCCTACCGCTCGGTACCGCCGTCTCCGGAACTGTGGACGGAGCGGCATCCCTGGTCAGCAACGCAGGCACGATTGCGGGCATTAACAGTAGCCAAACCCAGCAGCACAACTACGCGCCAAGCTCGAGTGCGTCTGCCGCGTCCCCGTCGTCGTCATCGTCGTCGTCCATATCCGTGTCCTCATCGCCCGTGCCATCGTCACCGAGCAGATCCCACATTTCGTCCAATCCAAACTCGCCCTCCGGTACGTCGGGACTCGGTTCGTCCGCTTCCAGCACCGTTTCGACCGTGGACGGCCGTCGGCATTCGATGACGACCATCGGCAGCAGCAATCATCAGCACAACGCCACCAGCAACGATCCCTTCATCAATTATCGGGACGAGGTGAACGAAGTTAGTCCCTCGCCGCATTTACTGTCGCCCGGCATATCGAAGGTAAGTGTCGTGAGGGAGTTAGGCGCAAGGCAGCTAACCTTCCACCCCACGTAGCACGTTGACAACCGGACCCAGTAGAAGAATCGATACCAGGCTGCCCTAATCAGGAGTGATTAGTGGGGGGGGACATAGTCGTAATCTAGCCTTTTACCCCTCCCCGTATAGGTCAAAATCTGAAGTTCACGCCTTAGGCTTGAACCCTCTGCTCAGATAGGTTAGATCGGGACAAGTACGCACAGCTGTCCACTATCAGACCAAGTGCTTTTTTGCCCGTGCGCCGTACAGTTGTAGTACGAGCATTACTACCAAGATCACACCATAGCGTGGCCGAAGCGTGTTGTGCGGTATGGCTATGGTTTGTTCTACGTAATGTTTTTTATTTGTATGTTTTTTTTTTTGCTTGCATGATGCTTTCCCGTTTCCGCTATCGCTCGAACGTCATAGTCACCTACGGTTGAAACCCCCGCTCGGGAGGGGAGAAAAGGAATCAACATTCGCTTACACAAACAAATAAAGACTCTCTCACACACACACATACATACACACTCCTGCACTCATGACATGAGGTGCAATTGCGAGATAAGGCATTTTACCCACTCACACGATGTCAATTAGCTTATCTGCCGACAGTTTTTGTTGATTTCTTCCACTGCTCCTACCCTATGCTATGTGTATGTCGTTAATGGTTACTCTAGCCCAGCTGTAAATGATCGATGGCATGCGCCCATTACGGAACCGCCGGACTTAGCCGGGGGGCTGACCTGATCGTACCTCGTGCATGCATCGTAGCATTCGTAGTGATGAATCTACGTTGAAGCATTTACATGCATGTAAAATTGGTCAGGGACGGCATGCCAAGCGAATGCAGCTTCCTCACCGCATGTTACCAGCAGCAGGAACTTACGAGCTGCCCCCTGTTGCCAACGAATTGTACCCCCGAATTGAAGCTTGATTATCTACAGCTGATTATTTTTCACTGTCAAGAACAAACACGATCCACCATTCCCCCGGGGTCTCGTGTGGTCACTGTACGATAGCAGCACAGGCCGCGGGGGGACGCTGCGCTTATCGGCGATGTATAAGGTATAATTCCCGGCCGTTTTTTTTAAGGCCCGGGAGCGATGCCGCCGGTTTCACGCGTTGCGCTGCTGATGATGATGGCTTGCCGGCCTTATCGTCGAAACATACTGCCCGATGACACACTTCATCGCATGATTACTGTTCCCCGAGCGCGCTGCCAGCCTATTCGCGCGAACCAGATACAGTTGACCATGCTCGTACAAGGTGTCAGCAGTGGGGCATTAAAAATAGCATGGCTCCATAGATAGTGTACGAAAGATGGGTACACTTTATCGCCTTCACTGCTTACTTCGATCGTAATCCAATTGGTGGTGGAAGGACTCTATCATGCTACAAGAGAGTTTGATTGACGAGTTCTAATTTTCAAATCCGTTGAGGGCGTGGATAACTCGGAATAGCGTGTGGACTACACGAGAGTTTTATAATTCCACCTGAAGTGGAAAACAATTCTGCTAGTCGGGCACTAGCTTCCTACTTGCAGTACTGCAAAAGTTGCGTGAGCAGCTGATTGCCTTATTCCCGCTATCGTTTGGCTATGGGCCTAACAACGGCTCCATAAAGCAGAAACTTGGAAGCTCCTTATTTACTTGTAGGAAGTGGAGTAAAATACGCGACATTGACCAAAATGGAGCGTACAGTATCGATCCAAATGCTTTCTCAAGGCGCGTTTTAAGTACAATGCTCGGCCCCTGTGATGTTCAAACGTTAAATTTCACTATTTGCCATCGCTCAGATCATTCTAGATTATGCCCAAACAAAACAAAAAATACACACACACACACACTAGGTCCGCGACAAGTCACAAACACCGGAGGCATTAGTGGTGGCGGTGGTACATTCAATTAGATATAATTAATACATCTCGTGGACACTCCGGTGGCGCTATACGTCGTGGCAGCAGTACGTTTCGAGGGTAAAAACAATTAGCGCTGTTGCGTTTGGTTGTACTATTTGCTTTAGTTTTTTTCTTCCCTGCTCCCCTCGCCCTTAACTTATTGACGTTTCAAGTTCGCTCTTATTGGCTGTACCTGCGGTAGCACCCGCAGGGCTACCCGTGCACTAACCGCCACGATGTCAAGTGGATGCTTTTCCCCACCAGTCAGTGCGTGCCACATGCTGCATATTGTCGGGGCCTTATGTGTCTAATTGTTTTTATCGTAACGCGTCACCTACCAGACCGAGTTCTCGCATGATAGATGGTTCGCTCATTTAGCACGAAATTGTGAAACGGGCTTACTTTAGGGCGGTTGCTATATTTGCTACAGGGAGTGGCCAAACTTATCGACCTGGTAAAAATAGCCAGAATGTGCGAAGCCTTTTTTGTCCCTATATTTAAGGACACCCCATCTTTCGCTGAATGAAATTCGCTTACTTCCTTTCGATCCCATAATGACAGTCTCGTTAGAATCTCTGTCCCAATTTCCACACCGTAACTCATTTAAATTGCTAATAGCTAGCATAAAAGCTGTGGGGGCAGAAACAAAGTGTAGCGCACCATGAAGGCGGGGAGGCGGTCTTCCAACCGACCCGCTGTTTCACCACTGCATTTATAATATGTTGGCTAGCCATTTTCTCCGACCGGCGTACCTATGTCACTCGGTCAAATTACCTGCGAATATCACAAAGAACATCTTTCCTCACGTTATTGGGTATACCTTGCGGGACTTTCAAACCACCGTTACGAGCAAAAGGATCACACATACACACATACAACAGAACACGAAATCCACCACCTGGCGTGTCGAAAGCACACGTGACGAATATTCGCAATTTGTCAGATTGTCGTGCTCTTGTTCTCCACAATCCCGCCCCACGCAGTCTATAACCTTTGCTCTAGTGATCCGGTGCTCTCCTCAAGCTGCCGGGCGAAAGCTCTGCCCAAAATACGACTGTCGATACGACGATAGGAAGAAAATCAGTACGAAATGGGGATTGGGGGAGGGAAAACTTTGCCCGTGTTTGCTGCGGGTGAAACAAAAAAGGGGGAAAGACAAAAAAAGGAATGCTGCTCCACTAGCGAACTTGCCGAGGGTTCGAGGGCCAAATGGGGCAAAGGATGCTATGCTACGAGTGCCAAAATCCTCTTAAAAAAGGGTTACTCACGAGACAGTGCTGCAGTGGGTAGTGGATGAGAGCGAAAGTTGGCTGCCATATCGTTAAAATTCAGCACACATCGGAGGACGTGGGAGTATTCGGTGGGCATACCGTTGTCGCCTGCGTCTTTTTCTTTCCTTTGTCTACCAGTGTAGGAAACAAACCGAAGAACAAAACCAACTGTGTGGACGAAAATGAAAGCGCGAATGGCACGTGAGTTGCTTCGTCTATGACTTTTATTTTTCCTCAGAACTTTTTCTCCAATTCGTACCATTGGAAGCTCGGTGGTTCTGTCGTATCCTTTACGTTGCCCCCACTACACACATAAACACACAGAGAAACTGAATTTTGGAAAGCGTTTGATTTTAGGGTTGTTCTTGTCTCTTGCTTTGTTTTATTAAGTTTACGATCTTTGATTTCCTGCTATTGGCATCAGTCAAACACTAGTTCGCCTTAGGGTTACAGTCTGTTGTCTGCCGAAGTGAGGTGAATGAATTTTACTAGCCTATACACATTTATTTTTATATTTTACTTTCTCTTTTCTACACACGCAGAGTCCCGAAAGCAGCAGCCTGCCGTCGCTGTGCAGTCCGAACGGTTCGCTGCCGGAAGATGAACTTGCATTTATGAGCCTTAACATGGACGAGCTCGACCTTTCGATGCGGGCACCGTACATCTCCATGAGCGAAGTGGACGATCTGCCACTGCTCACCTCGGACGACCTGCTGTGGGGTGTGCCGGCGGCCGCGATCGAGGGTAACGCGACCGGCACATCGATCAGTGCGTTCGGTCTTTCCGGAAAGTTCTTCATCAAGGACGAATTCACCGCAATCGGATCGGCCGGGAACGGGACCGAAACCGGCAGCTCATCTCTGGCGGACCCTTCAGCCGCTTCATTGCCGCACACAGTACAACACTCCCTGCCGGTGGACAAGGAGCACAGTCTGCTGCTCAGCGCGGTAGTCGACACGATTGCTGCGAATGGTGCCGGCAGCGTGGCCAGCAGCAGCTCCGGTTCGAACGACCTGCCCGCCACAAACAATAGCAATAATGACAGCAAATCAACTGCACCATCGGCAGCATCGTCCGCTGCGTCGATCGACTCTAGCCTGGCGGCACTGCTGTGCGGGGGTAATGTCATCAGCATACAGTCGGACACGTCCAACCTATCGCAACAGCAATCGATCGGCAATCAGCTACTGATATCGCACACCAATGCCGGAAGCCAGCAGGAACAGCGCCACAACAACCAGCCGCAGCCACAGCAATCGCCCCTCCAGCAACAGCAGCAGCAATCATCGCTGAACGGTTCACAACAACGGCAGCAGGAGGCTGGTCCGAAGCGCATCAAGCTTTCGGAACACAACCTCCTGCCACACTCCATGGTTGTGCTGCCGGCGAACGTAAAGCTATGTAAGTCTTGCTAGTCCGTTGGCGGCGGACCGACGAGAAGGATTGGCACATCAATGTTTAAGCGTGCACACATTCTGTACTTGTTAGTCAGCTTTCAATGCATTAAGGAAGATGTCGCAAATGTTTTGGTCGAATGTTCCAAACAACATTACACACTCGAACCGGATAAAACCCAGACCGCTGCATGGTGTGGTGCCGCACGATTGCTAGAAACGTGCACAAGCGCTCGCCTTCTAATTAGCAATCGCTGCATCGTGCTGATCGCTTCCAGAATAGTTTGCCACCACACCACCGTGTTAATTGAGGAACAACGCAGCAAAGTATGTCAAGTGAGCTAAATGAAGCAGCACGTTGGAAGAAAAGGGTACAATTAGGCGGGGCACGTTATAGCAACCCCGAAGCAAACAGTCGTGTGATCATTTGTTGTGCTCATTTGTGCTCGAGATTGTATTGTACAATCCGTATTGAACAATGATTGGCACGCTTGTCTCTATCTCCAGTCACAAGCATCTTCTCATCTTACACTTAATGCTAGCGCAAAATATGACCTTAACTCGAGCCTCCGCTGCTCTCGCACGGTCGTGGCCGACGATCGCCGTGTTTGTATTGGTACCAGTTAATGAAGAAATTGTATCTCTTCATTAGTATAATTAACCACAGGCTGCCGTCGTCGTCTTTTTCGTTGTGTCCCGCCCGATACATCAACTTTTAGCGACCACGTGTTCACAAGCCATTAAAAAAGCATATCGGTCTATTATGCGAGCAGTCCTGTATCGGTACAAAAGTGGCTTGTGTGCCTCTGGAATGCCAGTGCGAACCGTAATATTGAACGCAATTTCTGTGCGCTGGTGTTCCTTCCCTCACTTCCCATTGGTTTGGGTTATGGTCTCGGAAAGGGCATCCCATCAATTCATGCCGCTGATTTACAGATGCCGCCGCCGCATCGTACAACTGATGCGAACTACACGAGCGCGCGCGCGATTAAAGTAAACGTGGGAGGCTAAAAATAGTGCCCAAATAATGATGGAGCATCAACATCACGAGCACAAGAGATCAGTCAAGCGCGGTTGCCTTCCGTGCCGTGGTTCGCTTTCGTCTAGCGTAACTCAAGACACACGTATAGCGCATCCACCGGTACCGGGGGGGGGGGTATCCGCACACCCACGACACCGGCTAGCTTCCCGCGTGATCGAACCCCCGGCTTCCCGTTCCTCCGGTGGTTCGGAAATACTTTTCAAGAGCTGCTGCTTAGTGCATGAGAGCCGGTATCATCGGTATCTGCCGTACCGATGTTTGTTTTGGTGGACGCGGTTTAACCGGTTCAGCTTAATTTCTTTCTTTTGTGAGCGGGTAATGTGCGGTTCGGTGGATTGGAAGGAATTTATTAGAGAATGAAGCGAACGCTCTTTCTCTTGCATGATCTTTTATGTGTGCGGTGGATTCATTCTTTCGATGTCGTGAAGTGTAGATGTCTGTGACTGGACAAGTATGGAATACACTTATGTAAATATGTATCCCCTCACAGTCAACAACACAAAAAAAAACTTGGATACCACGTTGATAGAACTAGATATGATAGGAAATGGACAGGTATAGTGTATTACACAACAAAACAAAACCCTAGACGTGTGCAACAACACACCAGACGATGACAATGACGACGACGACGACAGGACGTAACACAGGTACACCTCATCTGCCTGCGCTATTCCGAGGGATATTTCCGAAATGCACGAGTTGCAACGTGAGATTCTGTTCTTCCCCATCCTTTCCCGGAGGTACGGCACCGCAGCTGCAGCTTCCTCCCAGAACCTGCTGTGCTGAAGTGCTGCTTGAAAAGCGAAAGTGAAAACACCGAACACACCGAATACAAAAGGTTTTGGTGGTGGTGGTGGTGATGATGGTGGTGGTATGGTAGAATGTAGCGTGTGTGTCGGTGGCGTGACACTCTCTCAAGCCTCCTCCGTTCGGACCGGAAGATCGTAATCGGGGTGAGCCGGGGTAGCCATCAAAGCCGCTTGAAAGGCGGTACGAAAATAAAACGTGAAATTCTTTTTATATCACCATAATGCTCCCTTCTCTTCTAACACACCAACTCGCACGAGAAGCACCACCAGCGGCACCAGAACGGATCGGCTGTGTGTGTGTGTCGGTACGGTTGTGCGAGCAGATAAGGCTTTGCGAGCGGATGGCGACAGGTCTCTACCAAGACCGCTTGCTCGAAGCTGAAATCGATCGCAAAGAAATGCCAACAAAAACAGGGAAAGAGACGCTGATACTACGTGCCTGTCTTGTACCCACCCTCCCGGTGGGGGGACGTTTCTGCAGCGATTCCGCTTACCACGATCCACACGTCAGGCAGCCAGGAAAAGCTGATTGGAATCCCTCGGCGCGTTCATGCTTGCCTTCTTTTTCGGGGTGTTTTCGCTTGTTCCTAACGCCAACGTGTAGCATTCATACCGGTCGTAGTGAAGCCGAAATACTGCAGTAAGGGGAAAAAAACAATCGGGAATGGCAATAAAAAGTTCATCAACACTGTTATTTTTAAAAGGCGTTTCCCCCCGCGAACGCGTGGCGATGCATCCGTTACGGTTGGTCACATGCAGTGCAATGCGCGGCAAAGATAGAAATTTATATGTGCTTAAGTGACATGTTTTTTTTAGTTCCTTCACTAATGTAAAATGGCTGACGTCAGAAAACATGAACAGAATTAAATGCATTGAAAATTATTACCCCACGACGAGCGGGTGGATCGAGGAAGCAATTACAAACAGTACAGAATGTCGCGCGCAAAAGTGCCATCCGGAGGCTAGCAATTACTTTCAATGAAGTTTATTTTATTTTTTTTTTTTTTTGAAACTCTTTAACTAAATTATCACCCACCTCTTTTTTAGGCGATACTTGGAAGTTCGACGATCTGCTACAGCTAAACGGCGGCAGTATCAGTATCAATACAAAACCGGGCACACAGCAGCAGCAGCAGCAGCAGCAGCAAGCGATCGTGCCGCAGACAAACATTATCGCATCGTTTGTCACGACAGCCGTCAAAAAGCCCTCCCCGACCGGTGTCAACGGTAACAATAAGCGCACCCTTGCCGGTGTTAGCGAGTCTGCCGACGATACGGCCGCCGGCAACAATTGCAAGCGTCTCAAATCGTCCAGCAGTGCCGGTCCAGCGCCGTCGGCACCGTCGTCGGCACCGCAGCTACTGCAGCAGCTAATGGCACCGTCGCCGGTACCGCAGAAGCTCAAGTCCAAGTCGCGATCCGCACAGGATGGTGGGGCCGGTGGCCGCTGGCCGAATGGGCACGCGGGTGGCAACGCGGGGCTGCTGCAGGAACAGTCGGGCAACTCGGTCCTGATGAATCTGCTCGTCAGCGGGTGCGATGTAAGTGCGGGTTACAGTTGCTTTCCCCGTCCCAGCAAAGCGGCCAAAGCATAGTAAAGAGCAGAGCGGTGCAGCAGGGCGGGCACTTGCGGAAATGACAGTAGACAGGAGGCAGGCGAAAATGTCTAGCAAGCGTCGGATAAGGTTCCAGCGGGGGACTGTGGCGTTTGGCGCCATTTCGTTGCGTGCAAAAGCTGATCCCCGCGGAAGTGTATAGGGTAGTAGTCGGCATAGCTTGTAGACACAGGACTATGGAAGCGGTGTAAATGTGTAAGCGAGAAGAATTAGGAGGACGACTAAAACTCTAGATTACATGCTTAGGGTGTCGAGTAGCGGAAGTGGAAAGAAAAAGAACCCAATTACTGTGATAGTTGATATAATTTATAGTTTAAAGATAACTGAACTGAATCTAGCGACCGGATTAAGGGCGGACGTATTGTTGGGCAGGAATGACAAGGCGGTTTTGTCGTGAAAAACTCGTAATTTTTTTCGGTTAAGTGAAACGCAAATGCATCCAGTGGATTGTGTGCATGTGCGCATGCGAAAGAAACGAAGAGAGAGAAAGAGAGAGAGAGAGAGAGAGAGAGAGAGAGAGAGAGAGAGAGAGAGAGAGAGAGAGAGAGAGAGCGGAAATAAAACAAAAAGGGTAGAAGAGGAAAATCCGCTCAAGGCAATGGCAGCAGCGTGCACTTATGCGCGGCTTTCCCCTTTTCAGCGATGCATAGTGAGATGCGTTTCGGGCATCATCGGACAACCGTTACCACCATGCTGCTTCACTTTCCGTTTGTGTACGAATTGTCTTTTGCTTGTGTTTTGGGTTTCGCTTGTATCTTTCCAGCGCACAGTCCCAGAAGATGTGCGTTGTACCAAATGGTAGGAAAGCAGCAGCAAACCTTGCATATGCAGCATATGCAAACGCGCAAAGTGTTTTGTTTTTGTTAGTTGTTAAATAAACACTTGTTTTACTTTGTATTGTTTTTTGGTTGTTCTTTCAAAATGTATGTTTCTTTTTGTCACTAGTGTAAGTAAGTTTACTAGTTTCGTTTCCGTTGTTTTGTTTGTATTTGTTTGAATTATTATTTATACGAACCGTACCGACCAAGGTGTTTTAAGCCGGTTAGTTACTGAATTACATAGACTTGCAACAGTCTGATCTTTATCAGAAAGGTGACCCACAGAGAGGAGGCAACGAGCGAAGGGGCAAAAGAATGAATTTGTACACGTACGCGGTTTTGTTGGTTTTCAATGTCTTGCTTGAAACTTTGATAAATGTACAAACAAATCCTCACACAAGAGGTTGGCAAAGAAAACAGCACCCTACATCAGCCATCAGATGGAAAGTAAGGGGACACATTTCAGCCGTTTGTTACAAAAATTACTCGTGAGCTCCAAAGGTACAAAACAAATTACAAAAGTTGTAACAACTAAAAAATGTAACACAGAAGAAGAAAAACCCCCCCTGAACAGCGGTTAGCATACGGGAGAACGATGCGTTCCAATACGCGAAATCGTTTCTGCTCGTCGTTATTGCTTGCGTTTGTTGTGTACAAAGGAACATGGTGGAAGCTTTAATTGAAGGGTGTGATTTTTTGGGGGTGGTGCGCATATACAGTATATTTAATGTAAGCGAAAACAAAACAAAAGCAAACTTGATACTCTTCATTTTAGTACCTTTGGCGAAAGCTGATAGGTTAGAAATTGCTTGCATTCTTCTTGCAAAAGACAACCTTCTTCTCCCCCCCCCCCCCTTTTCTGCCTTCAGAAGGCCAATTGTACACACAACTTTGTGAAAGTAAAAAAGCCCAAGTTTAACTTCTTTGTTTATCAAATGTTCTGCTCATTTTCTTTGCTGTGATGCAATTTTGCTCTTGCATGATGCTCTATGTAAAATTGAAACGCGAATCGTTTTTTCCCCCGAAAAGCGATACAAACTGTTCTTCAACGCCAACACTTTCATCCATTGGTTAGTGAGGACAACTCTTCCCGATAATAGAGCCGATAAACGCTTCATGTGTTCGTCATACATGCCCAATTCTGGCGTCGTTCTAGATCGCTGCAATAAGATACAGCCACCAGACCAGTAACGAACAGCTGCTGCTGCTAACCTATATCTCGTTCAACTTATCGACCGATCGTGGTTGGTTAAGCTTTACCAACACTTTACTAGGAGTGTGTCAAATGAACCACTAATAGTAGACGTAAATGTGCAACAGCAGCATCAAAAATCTTGCAACACCCATATAGAAGAACCGTTAGATATACACGAATAATAAAGCAATGGGTTAAAATGTAAAAAATAAATACACTGAATCAAACTAACTAGCAGTAATCCTCGTTACGGAAATCGCATTAAATTACTTAGTATGAGTATGATTAAACATCTTTGTACAATAAAAACCAATAAAAGAAACTTCATCTTCTTCCCGCCCGTCCTCTGCGGGGCGGCGGGAGTCGATGATAGTCCAGCAAAGTTATAGTTATTATGCTGTACAACCCGTTAGAGGCAGTTCATACAATATTAAGAAAACACAAAACAAAAAGTAACAATATAAACACAAACATTTGAAACCTATTACCTCGAAAAACGAAAACGACACACACAGCAATGAACAAAAGTAAGGAACAAACCGATATACCTCTGATGCATACACATACTGGAGAAAAAACCCTTTCACATACATATACACGTTTTGGCAATCGAATCCTGTAACTCGCATACAACGCATAGTAGTGAAGCATTTAACCGTGTGTAATAAATGCACGTGAACGGAATACATTCTTCGGTTGCAGAACCGTGGCAGGATAAGAAACCAGTTGAAGGGAGGGGAAAAGTGAAGATCATCTACCAGGCGTCTCCACCGGCTGACCGGCTGGGAGCCAGTTAAAAACACTTGCTTCAATTGTTCGCTGTTTTTTGTTTACAAAGTGGCACGCAATTTACTGCGCACAGCGCACAGCGTGCCATGACGGATCACACGATTGCCGTATGTTAACGCGGTGGTGAGGCTGTGCTCACTAAAATTAGTGAATATTTCATTCATATCGTAAGTCTCGCATTTCAATATCACCACAACCCATGCACTGCATTCGCTGCTATGTTTTCATTCGCTTTTTGCGTTCTCTCTTCTACTTCCCAACTGAGGGGTGTGTCTGTTGTGTCAGCCCTGCAAGAAGCGAACTGCGCGAGCAACTGCCACTGCACAGTGAATGGTGGCTTCGTAGTGAACCCCCGAGTGTTGGGAATGGCGTATTTTTAGCGTGCAAACCCCGTTACGCCTCTTCCCCGTGTTATATAATTAGCAGAGCGTACTTCGCGTCCTGCTGCAGTGGTGCAAAGTGCAGCATGCATCATGCATCCGTAACTGATGCGACCTTTACGGTGAGGTTGTTGTTTGTGTGTGTGTGAGTGTGTGTGCGACAGCAGTTGCATCTCGCCACGGTGCATACCATTTCGGCACGCTTCGTAATGGTTCGCTAAACTGCGTCGCTAAATCTTGTTTTGTCAGCTTGCCCGCACTATACTAACTTGTGGGCGCGGAATGGCGTAGTTGGTGTTATGGTCCTTCACCGTTTTCGTTTGTTTTTTTTTTTGCTTTTCTGGTTGCTCGTTTACAAGATGGGTGTGAAGAATGGCTTGCTGAGAATGTCTGAGGAAGAGAGAAGGAGCCGGTAGGAGAATATTTCATGCACTGCCAAAACCGTTAGCGAAAACAATAACAAACCAGAGCAATCTCCCGAACAACTGGAACAAACACAAATAAACAAACAAATGTTACAATAAGCTTTAAAAACTAATTCTGAAAAGGAAATGACTTAATTATACTATGAAGATTAATTAGGAAATGATAACTTGAAGATGTAACGCGGAACACTTACACCGTAATCGAAATTAATCAAAACTAACTATAAATGGTAAAAAGAGCGAAAGAGAGAGAGAGAGAGCGAGAGAGAGAGAGAGAGAGAGAGAGCGAGAGAGAGAGAGAGAGAGAGAGAGAGAGAGAGAGAGAGAGAGAGAGAGAGAGAGAGAGAGAGTAAGAGATACCACAAAATAAACACCCTTGGAGAAACCCCACATAAAGAAACATAACAATACACAACTGATTTAAAAAACTGAAGAATGAAAAATATACATGTACTGATTGAAACCGGCCTCTCCGAAACAATAAGCAAAAACAATGAATAAATCAACAAATAAAAAAACAAGCAGTTTAAACAAATACACGCATTAAACATTATATTGGAGCTTGTATCGTAGAATCATGTAGACTAAACAACAACAACAACAACAACAAACCAACAACATGTTCATCTTTGTGTAGGACGTACACTTGCACTTCCTTCAAACCCCATTGGCTAGGATCACTCAACAAGAGGCGTACGTTGTAATAATGGTAATGAATGCATGATGTCACTTCTTAAGCGTTTAGAGCGAGTAAGTGACGTGACGTTTATAGCAGCAGTACACTATTATCAGTGATACATTTAAGCGGAATATTATCCTACGATCGTGTAACTGGCGATCATAACTATTAAGGCATCACACTCCGTAGAATTCGTGGACCGACCTGCTCTGACAAAACAAGGCGCAAAAGGAAGAAAATGAACCTCACGCAACAAGGCGATGCAAATGGAAAAGTTCAAACTTTGTGCAAACAAAACGATTACATATATACACATTAAATGCATGCATGCACACACTACTGCAAGACCGAGATGAGAATATGAATAAGGTGTAAAAAACTCTCTTCAACCAGCGGTTGACACATTACGGGACACGGACCTTTTTTTTTGCAATGATCGTTCGATACTGACTGATGTGTGTGGATGCAATTGCGGTATGTTGCGATAACTCAGATCCCCCTTTTGAACATGAAACCAATTGCAGCGGTACAAACGGTAGGGAAATGGGAAAAGGTAAATCGTTGAGAGCAAGCAAAAGTGAATAGTTGTGGTGTTGATTGTTGGCAATTATGGTTAGGATAGCTTATGATATGA
>AXCO02003470.1:0-23571 GCA_000473525.2 Anopheles melas | reverse complement strand
AAAGGGAGAGAAAACAAGAAAGAGCATTATAAATGGATTGTTGATCAGCACGAGCCGGGTGAAAATTGATGAAGCCATCCTTCATGTCCATTGTCCTTGGTGGTTCATCTCATCATGCGTCTTGTGAGAACGATGCACCACTCGGCACGCATTATACATGGCGTGATTGATGCGGTCAGGACCACCACCACCGCAAAGTGAAACATTCAATTAAACCCCACAGCACACTACCTCTCCTTGACAATAAAACCCCTGACCCTAACATCCATCGAACGCTGTCGAGAAGATGTCGAGATGACGACTCATCGACGTACTCCTTAATGGTAATATTCAAATGAGCGGCTGCGCTGGGGTAGATTTTCCCCATCCGTTCTAAATTAGTGTTCTCCGGTGGTGATTGAAGTGTGTGTAAGATTGAAAAGGGATTTTTATACGTATTCCAACACAACAAAACATCTAGACGGAAATGTATTAGAACCGATAGAAGTGGTTCCAATTTCTTCTCAGAATTGCAGAAGAATAGAAGGCACAAAATAGACACGGAAAAATCTTTCAAGTTCTAAATCTCATCGAAACGTCGTGTGCACCTTGTAATATGCGGCCTCACGACCGGAAATTGATGGCGGTGATTAGACCGGGAATGACACCATTAGATGCCGCCTCCGCGAGGTCAGAACGGTGTTGGTTACACTGGCTGAATTGATCGTGCCTGAGCGGTCCCGTGTGCAGCTGGTAATGCACCCGTAGGCCACCTCAAACCGGGTGGCCCGTGTGATGTAAATAAACATACCACTGGCGTACTGGGAAGCAAGAAAAAGAAGAAATATCGAGTACTATGGGACGGGGTGATTGAGCGAGGGGTGAGGACAGCATCCGCTGTGGAGTTTCCCCTCTCATAGACGCGCGAGCATCTTCGGGAAGGGTGACGCGTGCGTGTGTTCAAGACAGTTTAACAATTTTCTGTAATATATTAGCTGATATTTTGTAGAACTAATTGGGTTTGGGCCATTTCTTTTCTTATCAGCAAACGGAATGCACCACAACCATAATGTAAGCATTTGGGCTGTTTGTCTATCGCTGACTTTATTTCTTCCCCTGCGAGCCAACTTCCCATTGTTTGAAGCGTTTAACGTAGTTTTTACAATAATGATTATTAGACTCAGTTCTCCAGTATGTGGATGAAAAGGAAACATGGAGCATTCTTTGGAAACAAAAGCAAAAAGATCTCAGACAAGATCTTTTCTAGCCCTACATTTGTTCTAAACCCCATTCCCGTGCATTGGTAAACTCTATGGAATTGGTTTAAAGCAACTACCATCAAACTCCTCCATATCTTTGTTTTCAATTTATTTTATGAGCCCATCGTGCGCAGAAGCGTCCAATGAAATCGAGACTGTTATTCTTCACATTACATACCACACACTTTACGTCCGCGGTCGATTTCTGCTTCATGTCTGCCTTTGCTTTTGTTACGCTCTTCTTCCGCGAGTCTGCAAGCAGCGTAACGAGAAATTCGTCGCTCAGCTTGTAGGATGGAAACAAAGTAAATAAATAACATTTGTGACAGGGCATACTTTGAATAGCTGCATACTGTGTCTGCAGTTTTATCGAGTGCAATGATCATGACAAGTTGAGAGGGGGAGATTATTACAATTTTGTTGAGGTGCAACTAACCAAACATTTTTGTTTCAAGACTTACACATCTCAGATATATTGGAGTAGGTAGTTTAAAGAAGAGTTATCAATGTTTTTATCTGCAATGCAAGAAAGTATTTATCCCATAACGATACACTGTTGCCTCTTCAATTACTCTGCGAAAAGTGTTTCTCAATTCAATGAAAGGTTATTGTTACTCCATTAGCAAATCAATATCACTTAAAGTATTCCAAAAAAGGGAACATATTGTTTACCACTCTAGGGGGAGTTTTCGATTGCTACTCCCCCGCTTCTAGTGCTTCTCAAATGATGTCATTAGAGTTTGCCATTCTTCTTCCTCCACAAAAACATGTTCAAAGAACGAACAAAGCATAGTCTATCCCCATTTAGCTTCCCAAATCTACAGACAATTTCGACCCGCCACTAGATCGCACAGCACCAGTGGAGCATTGAGCAATCCACGATTAACGACGTCAAAGTAGCGGCTCGACAAGCACTATTCAAATGAAATCGTTTGTCGACCGGGTGTGTAGCCAAACGTATAGACCCGATTGATTTCAAGCAGAACGAATAGGGAAAAGCGCACTATTGCGCATACAAATTGATTTGTCATCGGTTTGGCTGATGGTGGACGGAGGCTTGATGTCGTCGAAGCAGCGGCGGGCGCGGGTATGTTTGCATGAGTTATTCGAGTTCCAATTGAATATTCATGTCACCGGGAGCCATTCACCCGTAAAAAATAAACCTCCCCCGCTGGGCGGTGGGTGGCAACATAGGCGACGGCACACTATCGATTATGCACTCCAGCTCTGGCTTCCGTAAGCGAGTTTCCTATCGTACTATTAACTCGATGACATAGGAAATGGAGCGCGAACAAGGAAATGGTATGTTGCCGCCTGCACCCGTGCAAGGATCGAAGGGTCCTTGTGTGCATGATCTGTGCCGGGATAGGAAGGTGGAAAGTGATTAATTAAGCGCAGGTTGATTGGTTTCTCCTGAGCCACAAATGTGAGTGTCAACTCGTCACCCTCAAACCGCTCTCCGGAGGAGCGATCATGAGCGGTTTAATCTTTGTAAAGCAATCGCACCACCAACAGCCCCAAAAGGTGGACCTTGCTCGCTGTGAACTGCGGTCGATAAAGTTCGTAAGCCGTTTAGCTAATGGACCATAAATCAGGAACATTCCTTCACATTCAGCATTCATTTAGTCGAGTCCAAACGGACGAATCGACCATTTAAACGTGCATTCGTAGCGCAGTCTTACTGCTAGACGAGCAAGATGGTATTCACAAGTAAAGACCTATAGGAAGAGCTCACCCTTTTCGCTACCTCTCGCTCTAAAAATTATACCCTTCTCTCTCTCTCTCTCTCTCTCTCTCTCTCTCTCTCTCTCTCTCTCTCTCTCTCTCTCTCTCTTGCTGTCTCTTTCCCACTGTCTGATTTAAATCGTAAAATCGAGATGGAAAGAATCGAAACCTTCCGGTGATGTTTATGATTTTATGCTCCCAACAACAATGGACCGATTCACGGGTGTAATTCGTTCGACCGCGGGTACCGTTCAATATAGCCGCGAGGGTGTTGGCGGCTTGTTGAATGCTGTTAAAATTCCACCAAGATTACTTGGGGCCCAGGCTAATTTCTTCATTAGGAGATCCTTTGGAACAAATCGACTGGGCTGCGTTGGTCTGTTCAGGCCAGTTTTTTTTTCCTTTCTCTCGTCTATGCCCTCTTCAGTTCGATCATCCCAAGCCTCAACCCCACTGTCCTACAACAAACGGCCACGCGCCTGGCATCATCCCTTATGATATGAAAAGAAAGCATTATTTTTATTGCGATTTTCAGCGATAATATTTCTTCTTTTACGACGGCAGATGCTCTGATCTCGCACCACCATTCATGATCCTCCCCCCCGAGGGGAAGTAGATTCACGCGCGTGTAGCCGATGTGTTCGACCGCGGGGCTACAACATAAACATCGCAGCATCGATCGTACGATTCCACTATGTACGGCAAAGGCACAGCACAGCAATGTGTGTGAGTGTGGGGTGCGCAGCCCTTGAAGGGAGTTTAATTAAATTTTTACTACACTCCACGCACAAATGGCGATGGTTCTTTGTGGGACGAGTTTTCCGAAGCGTGATATCTTCGGCTCGCCATCCAGCGCTGGCCTAGAAAGGGAAGAAAAAAATGTACGTAGATTAGATGTAGATTACGAGTTTCTTTCTCTCTTTTTTCAAGAACATCGACCTCATCTTTGCTACTTGGAATGAAGTACAGCGAAGCCTTCAATTGGCGTTGTTTGTATGTTTTTCTTTTTTGCAAACACCCTTGAGTGAGTTTTGATGTTAGAAGTGGCTCCAATGAAAGCTCCATCAGATGTTAAGAAAATTTGCTTCAAAGTATATTTTTTATTCTACACTTTTAATTCCCCCTCTTAGGCAACATTGTAAACAGCTAGTACAGTTCGTTAGATTACCAATTCTTCATCTTACTCCGTTTTAAAAGGTTAACCTGGATTGGATACGGATCAACATTTTTTAAACAAAAAACAAAACCATTCTTATTGATGACTTCCATCGTATTTCATGCCTCACTTCTACTATTGATTAATAGCTCCATCGACCATAACCGTCTGACGATACCATAATCGTAACCCTAACGCCTCGTTGCCAAAGAAAAAAAAAGTTAAGTTGCGCCCTGGTCAAGTGATTACTAGCGCTCTCTCGGCAGTTCTTGCATCCACCGTACGTCCATACCGTGCTGTAAAACATAGCGAAGAAAAATATGTTCATAATTTATCAAAATTTATATGATGATTGAAATGACGGTCGGGAAATGCCCGGGATCGACCTTATCTTGCAGAAATAAGGTTCAAAACTAATCCATCCCTTCGTAAAAAAACAGGGAGAAAAACAAGGTTACCGGAATGATCCGGAAGATTGTTGTTCCTATACTTTTTCTGCCTTCAGTTTCACTCCCTTTTGGTGGGTTCAAAATTGTATTACAGCACGCCCTGATGGCTACGTGTACTAGTTGTGCTCCTGACAGTAAACATCAAACGCAATGCGATTGTATTACAACGTTTCTACTTTCTCTGTCTCGTTTTAGGTGAGTTCGTGTTCGCGAAACGGCAGGTGGCGGCACAAATCTACTGGATGAATAAAATTTCCTCCTAACACAGGCCAACGATCAAACCAGATTGTGTGTGGATTAAATTACAAACAGCCTGGCGCAGGTATCTACTTCTGAGCACAATTGGGCCAATCCTCCTTCCCTGCAACCACTAGGTTTGATAGAACAAAAGTGCTGCGATAGTTTTCTTCATTATAATTTAATTCATTCTACGAGCAGACGAGCGCACCTTTGCGTCTACGCCCTTTCCGAAAGGCTTAAACCACCGGGCTGAAGATGGATTTAATGACAATCGTCCCGAGCGGGATACTGTGCTCTGCCAGCCGCTTCATGGCCCTACCACGGACCAACAGCTGACGGTGGAAGATTAATTGGAGCGTAAAGAGCATAAACACCAACCAACCTTCCACTTTTCAAATATCCCTCCGAGCGCTCCGAGCGAGTTCGTTCCGGGGTGCTTCCTTCGCATCATGCCTCCCGGGGGGCTTTGCTGTTCGGATTGAGCAATAAATTTTCCACCAGTAAGGTTGGAAAAATGATGACATCACAATGGTGATTGTCACCGGTTGTGGAATCGGGCGTAGCGAGTACTTAAAGGCGAGTTCCACACTTCCTTAACGACCAGCTCACTCCAAGAGAGAGAGAGAGAGAGAGAGAGAGAGGGAGGTGCTCCCAAGATACGGAACGCCGTACGACATGGCCATAAAGAAACTGTTGATGGCTTCGCGGTCTAGTTTAAAATGCAATCAATATTGTTCAACTTCTTCCCTTTTCCTCTCGTGAACCATCTGTACGAGCGTTGAGGCAGCGTTGAGTAATTTTCATCCCAGCACGTGATGGGAGTGTAATTTCTAGTTTACGAGCTATTTTACAACAGCAATGTAAAATTCCCGCTCGTGACATTTGATTTAAAAAGTATTACATTATGCTATCGCATTATGTCAGATAAACACACACACACTCGAACACAGATACACATTGTAGCTAAAAACACTTTGGCCCGTGTTTATTGGTGTCCAGTGACCTCATCGGAATGGTTTGAACTCAGCCGAACGTCCCAAAGGTTCGCTGCGCACAGCAACTGCTCGTCAGACACGGCCCGTAACGTCCCACACGGGAGGACGTTAATAAGGCAAGCATATGGATTTCATAACTGCCGCGGTTTTCCATTCACCACGCAATCTTCTAGTTGCAAAAGTATCCAATTTTAGATTGGTGGGATCAGTAAAATCAGCAGCAAAAAAACACACACTGACGCTCCAACCCGAAGGGATCGAAAGATTCGGGCTGACCTACATATGTCGGAAAACATGTGGATCAACTGCATCTTCTGGGCGGAAGCAGACGTTTTAAGCTGTCGGATGCGGTTGTCTTACATTTGGATTGATCTTCCTTCGGGAGTTGCAGATAAAAGATAGACAAAGGAGGCCATCCTTTTGGGTTTGGTTTAAGTAATACAACCTGTTGATAGAAAACTGTGTGAGTGTAAACTGTAAACACTGCTGTTTAAATGTACTGTTAAGTATATTTCAAACAATAAGAAACAACATCCAAGCAAGGTTTTAAATTAGATTGCATCGGAAATACTATTTACGTGTTACTGCATTCAGGGTTTTTTTTACTACAGCTGTGATCACATTACACAAACCGTGAAACCGATGCTCTTCACCAACGAAGCATTGGGAGTAGAAGCGTACTAATGCATAGCAACACGCCTTTATACCTGTGAGTGAAAACAAATCACACGCACACATCGCACACGTCTTCGATATTCGATCGTACCGGTGCGATGGAAAATGAGCGTCGATTAAATTTAGAACATCAACCGAAATGTTCCGCACCCGGCACAAAACCGAGGACGGTCCGGATTCGGGCGTGGGCAAACTGGCTTGACCAAAGCGTACACGCAAAACGCGAGAGCGCCACAACAACACAACCGACTGGGAGGTTTGTTAGACGCGCAAAGTTTGCCAGTGCATTGATTTATTTTCGAATGCAAAGATTAATGCGCCCGAGCGACGGTTGCCGGGCCGCCGCATTGGCCACGGTTGCGTTCGATGTCGTCTTCACATCGCAGCGTTGCCATTACCCGATGGTGCTACATTCCGGGTGGCATTTGGGTGTGAGTTGTCGGGTGCATCTGCCACGGATTGCTGATTGCTGCCGGGGCGCCGTCACTGGTGAGCGTTGCTAAACGAAAGCTGCTGCTGCTGATGCTGCTACTGCTTGCAACTGGGTATGAAGTGAACGATATTTTTAGACTGCAGTTGCGATCGCAATGCATCTCGCCGCCCGGCGCATTGCACAGTCGGGCATGTTATGGGTTTGTGTGTGCGCGAAGTGCAATGTACGCTTAAGGAGATTTCTCTTCTTTGTGCGGAAAATTGATTCAACTGGACTCACGAGCTAAATGGAACAGGAAAACGATGCTGAGATGCTGTGGCAGTAGGCAGAAGGCACAGAACTCGGCTGGCTTTAGTAAGGAAGTGCACGCAGTTGCAGCTCGCTGCAAGTGATTATACTTTCGCAACAGTTAATTTAATTAATCTAAATGGAGTGACGACACTCAGGCAGGAGTCGAACGTGTTCCATCGCTACTTGAACGAGTGTTGACCTTTTAAAGACAAGTTATATTTGCGTAGACTATGGCACGTCTGATGAGAATGTGTGACATCAATCTAATAAAGTTTCATTGTTAAGTTAAAAAGTACAAAAGATTATTACACGGCAACCGCCTGTCCGTTCATCTTTCAAGCATCTTCAACAAAACTTTATTTGACGAACCCTGAATGTATGACCCGAGAACGTATCCAACACATCGACTCCTTTCGCAAACAGTTTGCGGACGTGTCCGGGTTTGCTTAAAATCTAGCACAACACTTGATAACTTCCACGTGCTAGCTGCCTATCCGTCTCACCCGGTCTTGGCGTGTAAATGAAATTATCTTTCCAATGAACCTTCTCAAGCATCCTTCAACACGAAGTGCCTACCGGAGCAGCGAAGTCCTTGGCACGCTATACGCCCCAGAAGGCAGTACGAGCCTCGGGAATAACAACATCAGCGTTTGTGCTCTCGCTCGAACGTATCCACATGTGAAACGTGTCCTGTGCATTAGCGATGATGGGTTTTTATGAGCCGTAGAATTGATTGAATGTGTGGCGCCTGTTGTCTTAGCGAAGCCACACTCATCCGTCTCAACGTCACTGTTCGATGACTCACAGCTGGAAATAACTGACACTGACTGTCCCTGGCGCCCCATAAACAGTGGCCCACTTTCGAGCAGGAGAGTCGGACCGATAAGCAATAGGCGACAGACAGGATGCCTCAAGTTACTCTCCAGCTAGTCAAACTTTATCACTGCGGCAGCATTTTCCCCCTTTTTCTAGGAAGGAACTATTGCGCTCTGCTATGCTACGAAGTCATCATCAGGGATCCAAACAACAGTGGTTCGCTTTGGAATTTCCTATTCTCCAATATTCCCCAGCCAAAGGGAATGCCACATCAATGTAATTGAATCCGCTTTCGGTGATGTATGAGATCATCAGAAATAGAGCCATCGTCAGAAATGGAACCTTACCGACCGATGAGATGTCGCGCGCGCGCCCGCTCCCGGAACAAACGACAAATGGAGCCACATAAATCATTCCACACTCGTCGCCGGCCGAGCCAGGGGCGCTCTCGCGACCGTAGGGCGTTGCACATGAAATTTTAATTAGGGCAACAATATTTATGGTAGTTCTACTCGCACCAAACACGATGCAACGCGCGATGCGATGCCTTAAATGAATGCAATTGATAGTGGCATTTCGGTTTCGGTCACCCGCATGTATGCACCGCTGGCCACAAAATTAACTCGGAGCTCGGCCCAACAACTCCGGGCGCTTTTTCTGCTAGTCC
The DNA here is from genome assembly GCA_000473525.2 of Anopheles melas. NCBI lineage: Eukaryota > Metazoa > Arthropoda > Insecta > Diptera > Culicidae > Anopheles > Anopheles melas. Next base: position 14,886 of record AXCO02003470.1, on the reverse strand, counting down.
CACAGAGGCTGTCTGGCTGGTCGGTCTGATAAAGCTATTAAAATCGTGGAAAGTTAACGTTGCGCGACCTGGCTTTTGGTGATGATTAACGCCCGACTTCTCGAGGCCCACCAGGCCAGGGGTTGACCTTTTCGGGAAGGATGGCATGGAATGTCTTTTGGGGTGGCGTGTTAATCTGGGACAATGTTGCGCTACTGTTCGCGCACTGATGAGCTCTCACACTTGGATGCTAATTTGCCCGCAACAACTAGACTGTCGTTTAAAGCGGCTCACAAGCCCTAAGAAAGACAATGATTTAAAACGGGGTCCACCGTCTCCGTGTGTGTGGTCTGGTAAGGTTTGCTCATCGATGAGACGCGAGCAACAATGCTAGAGCAAATCATTTCATTTTCATTGAACAGTCACAATCTAACGGCACGAAAATCTTGAATCGCAGAAGATTCTTACACACACACACGCGCGCGCGCTCACGTCTTACCAAACGCGATGAAATTCTTGCGCCATGACGAACACACGCAGCTATTTTTACATAAATTACACTCGTTCGCCCAACTTCCTCAGGCGACGGCATTATCATCGACCTTCAAACCGGCACCAACCGGTGGCCACGGCACGAGATGATTTCGGCTAATCTGTGCTAGCCCGTTCAGGGCACGCACCGCCATCGGATGAACGGATGCGTGAAAAAATATAGTTCATACAGTTGTCTGGCTTGTTGTTTTTTTGCGCTTCGCATTTGTCGTATTCTTACTTCTTGCCTTCCAAACTGTCTCGTAAACAATGGTAAATCCAACCAACCTCCGGTGACTTCCGAAGTGAAAACCCCTTCAAAACATGGGTACCTCCCATCATGGGGGTCTTGATTTCTAAACCAGAGTTTAGAGTTTGTTCAACGAACGTTATCACCCGATCGTTAGTGTACGCGTTGAAGCGTTCATCATGTTGGAAGTTTGTACAGTTTTTAACCAGCATTCTAAAACCTGCTGCCGAAACTAATTGCTTTTTTGCGTGTGGTATTGCCCTATACGTTGGCATTTTATGGCGGTTCTTCAGTTTATGTCTCTGTTTTAAAACTCCTTTCAATTAGTCCCCGCTGCTTAATTGTTTCTTTTTCTCAATTAATTTAATTAGTTAATTTTGTGGACTTTCCTTCACCGTGGTTTCAACTTTATTATATGAAAGTAGACTGCACTCCAAGCTTTTTTGCACTGGTTTTCATATCATTCGTCAAGGCATATTTAAGACAAAGTGAAGATTTTTTACTTTGTTAAACCTTTTTACCGGGAAAATTCACTATTTGCTCAGGACTCGATAGAACGCCGGGTAATCAAATTTATATCCTTCAAATGCCAATATTTCTTTTATTTTTCAATCTACCATAATCCACACGAAGAAACAAGACCCGAACTGATCAAATTTGTGTTCATCTTCAGCACATTTTCCAATAATCAAAGACCATCCCCATGTGCACACACACACGCATACGCCCTGCTGTGCTGTGTAGGTGGCTGTGGAGAGAATGCCTAACATATAAACGTCGGAATGTAGCCCTAAAACATACTCGCAGACGATGTCATCCGCCCTTGGGCAGGGCGCTTTTTTATTACATCGATGAAGCAGATCGCTTCGCTTTGCAGTCCGATTGCGTCCACTTGTTTCACACCAAGTGCCAAGTGCGAGGGAACGCACCCGAAACCGGAGGGACATTAGGGAACCCAAAACCCTTTTTTATTAGCTTCAAATAACCATCCTTCTGCAGTATCCCTTGCACCCTCCACAAAAAAGGACATTTCTACCATGGTTCGTACATACGCAGGGATAGAGAGAGAGAGATGCCAAGAGAAAGATAGAGAGAAATCAAAGGTTTGAAATGTTTGGCTTGATAAATGAAACCCAATCGGGGCACACTTTTTGCTACGTCCCACACGAGACAGTCGAAGAATTTCAATCCTGGACAGAGTGCCGCTGGTCAGGGAAAGGGATTTGAAATACCATGCTCCCCCCGGTTTTCGATGAGACTTCCTGTAATATGTGCTGTGCAAAAACGCAAACGAGTGTTGGCAGTGTTGTGATGAAAACACGCATCACAAATACCATCCAACCTTCGTCCGTGTACTTCTTCTGGTGAGGCCTTTTCAGTGGTTTGTTCGTTCGTACCAGGATCTCGGAACTCAGGCTCCCTGGGCTACATTTTATTTTTCATTACGCAAACATCTCACGGGATCGCTTGCCCGAGAACCCTGCACAACCGAAAGGCCTCCGTACGGCCGTTCCATCTCCCAGTGCCTTTTGCAGCACAATCGCTTCCCGTGTTAATCAGCAAAGATTAATCTAGCAGATTAACCTGACAAATAGGATTAAGCAAAGCCTGACTCACTGTTGTACTGTTGCTGTACCCGCCGAAGGCTCATTTCTCGAGCACAGCAGCGAGAAATAGATGAACGTGTCAGCTGTTGCGATACCGTATTTTGTTAGCAACGCGCTGATGTGTTCTCCTACCCTTGCTAGGACCTAGCGGTGTAAATTTTTTTTTTTACAACTCACCTATCTGCCTATATATCATCTCTCGTGCACGTCACGTTTCAATTGTGTAGTTACGGAAATCCATTCCACATCTCTATCCACGCACGCAGATATATGGTGGATGGGTCAAAAATTATTACTCCTGCATTATACAGAAAACTTTCATCCACGTTTTATGGGTGCATTTAATGCATTTCTGATCGATTGGTCCCACCGGACAGCTCGCACAGAACCATGGACGACTAACCTAACCACCATTTATGAGATTGGCTCATGAAATACCACCCAGCATTTTGTTGATAAGAAAGATGGCGTAAAGCGTTTTGTTTTTCACTTCGTTTGGTTATGTTTATTACCCCCAACATGCGTCAGAGGGAAATTGTTTATGTGTTTATGTTCATAATTCAATCCATTTCGAATCGTTTTTTTTTGGGCTCAAATTCTCCCGGGTGGGACGTGCAGAGATTATGCATTCGATCAGATAAAACCATGGATTTGAGGTGGTGCCTGAAATGGCATACGTGTTAGTAGTGGTGATTGGTGAATATTAAACACTCTCCATGTGGTAACGTGCATCATAAATAATTCCACCTACCTAGCTCAGTGTAGGTAAAAAAACAAAACCACTGAAAAGAAAACCATCATCACGATAGTGCAGAAGCAGATTCCAAGGGCCGCATCACGTCCCCGGCGTTAGTGCATAGACATTTTGTAATGATCACTTTAAGTGGCGTCCAAATTGATTTGTTCGACGTGTCATGCGCATTCGGAATTTCGGTTGCCTATCGTCATGATTCCAATCGAAGCGTAAAAAGCTGATAATTCCGATGTAATGCTAATTGAATGTAAATTAACTTTTTATCCTCAGAATTCGTCGAGGTTGTGCTATGATATCTCTATTTTAATGGCTAATCAAATTGCGCTTCAAACTGCTTTGTTTGTGTGTGTTTCCAATGATTTAATGCAATTTACTTGTGTTTGTGTCGAATAGATTTACGCACAAATAAAAGAAATCATTTACATTAGCAGCATTGCCCCGGAGATTCGAAGACTGTTCCTACATTAATTCATAATGCTACTTTGTTGTGCAGCACGATCCAACGGGCCTAACCCTGAAGCAAACATGAAAACACATTCGATAGGGCACGATTTCGATGTTCCACCTTGAAACGGGGCAAAACAAACATTACAAAACTCGCCCTGTGTGTGTGTGTCGGTCTGTGTGCTTGGGCCGTGCAGTCGCGGTCTTCTCTCCAGCAGCACAAAGAGCACGTCCAGCAGGCACACCAACACAGCGATTGAGAATGAGCCGTACCATCGAATGAGGTCCATCCTTCATGCTTCTGGCAGCAGCCCTCTAACAGCCATCCAATCCGTTCGATGCCGTTCGAGAGCATAAATTTCGTTCCTTTCGGTCTGCACCCCTACAGCCGCCCCCGTTTGCCCAGCGACGCCGGCAGCCTTATCGGAGTGTACAGGCACCAGTTGACAACCGTGGCCGTGTCGCTTGCCCTTTCTCCCTCGCTTGCCGTTAGACCAGAGACAATCGAATGTACACATGAAATAATTAATCCTCCCTTTTTCCGATGCCGACACCAGTAATTCATATTGCGCTCTCGAGCCGCATATCTTCGGGGCACGATCTCCGCGTTACCGTGAACTCTTCGGGGGCTGTTTTTCATTTTCGAGTGGCTCTCTCGTGAAACATGGCCAATGTTTCGATCGGCCACAGTGTAAGCTCTGTTTTGTGTTGTATTTCCTTTTTCTTTGGTTTAAAGGTCTGCGATCTTGTTTTATCCACATCATATTTTCCTCACCCGCGTGCTCTGGCGTCTGGTTGGGCAGGGTACATTCGGACTATGAAATCGAACAAGCGGACAGTGCAGATAAAGACTATCCAATCAACCGTGCAAAGCTTGATGATGTATTTGTTCAGTTTTATCTAGTGAAGGGTTGCATGAAGCACGAAATGTCCTGCTACATTGGTATGTGGAAAAGAATGAATGATAGTAATTGGTCCGAGTAAAAGCAGAGCGCAAAGAGCGTTATTAAGTGTGTGTTGCATCATTGCGGCGAATCCTTTCTGGTACAGCGATGGTAGACGATAATGTTGTAAAATTGAATTTCGAAAAAATGATGGTTTTCATTCAAATATCTATTTCATATTACACTATTTTGCAAGTCTAAGTCATTTTACTACTTTTATTTTGAATAGATGATCTTCGTGCTTGAATACACTGTTGCAACAGTAAGCTAAACTACATACTTAATTATTTTGTTACATTTTGGTTTCGCTTAAGCTTTCTAGCTATATTTCCTGCAAAAATAACGCTCTTTAAAGACCCTCACAAATTTATATTCACATGTTGATCACTTTATTCCACTTTGATTAATCAGGAGCAGTGTATTTCATTATCTATTCCTGTTTTAAGCGGATAGAGGATGAAAAAAGCCGCACCAAATTTGTTTGTGCATAGCTTTGAATAGCTACTTTGTTTGGTTTATTTCCTTGTTTATTTATTTTTTACTTTATTTTCCACTCCGTATTGTGCGTACAAAGAACAAATTTAATGCTGCTATTTACAAGCAAAGGTCTTCCCCGATCTTTTCCATATAGTCACCTACGCATATTCATAAATTTTAAATTTTATGACGCTAGAACATCTTTCAATCGTCTTTCTACGTTTTACAACCGGTCACTAGAAAGCCGTGGAGACCCATATACGCCTACAACTTTGACGACTAATTTCACCTTCGGTCAACGAAGTCAACCCCTTCCGAAGAAATGAATCACAAACCGGCTTTCCGACAAAACCAGCCGTTTTTCCAGACATTGTCGAAATGATTGTGACAGAAGAGGGGAAAAAACTCCTTCGATCAGCAGGGAAAGAAAGAAAACAAACCAGAATGAGTCCATCGAGGCGATCGATTGCGCTTGCCAGACATCCCGCAATGAGTAAGCATCGAGATATGGGCCCGTCTCCCGTCCGAACGGCCTGCATGCGGCAACGGCTGCGTACATGTGGATAGGTGCGTGTCAGCGATACTCTATCGCCCCACGAAATGCATTACGGATGCAAGAGTCGACGAAGCCGTTGAGAGATGCTCCGAGCTGCATCGCTTCGTAGGAAATGCGTTTGCGTTCGACATCAATCATTCTTTATTATTATCCATCCAGACGGCCGCAGACGTTCCGCCCCGGTGTGGCATATATCCAGCTCATGCATGCGGCCGATCTAGTGGCTGGAAGAAGAATAGTATGCCAGACAAAGGATCGTTCATGCGAAGGAAATAAGAAGTGTACAAATGCCTTTCTCGGGCGTTGCGGTTTGGTAAAGGTTTTGCTCTGTTTGCTTCCCTAGTGACAGTGCATGGACGGGAGAGTCGAACAGTATCATCGTGTCCGGCGTCTTCGTGGGCGTCAAAATGGAACCAAAGCCGAAGATGACCACCCGTTATGATGATCAGCGTTAGGATTGATAGGTAACAGGTAACCTCAAACCCTGAACCTGAAACCCCGGACGGTAGACAGTGGCCAAGGGTTCACAAAGCTCTATTTACACGAGAATCGTAATTATATGCTAAACGTAAAGCCTCGACTCAAGGGGAAGTAAAACGAAACTCTTGCAAAAGAGACATAGAGAAGATAGCTGGCACGAAGAGGATCTTCAACCGTGGTCAGTGCTATTACGCACGTCAGCGTTCAATTCGTGAGGTGCGGCAGGCCTGAGGTGGAATTCGCGCCTCAAACTCTAGGTAGGCGTTTCCAACCCAATGTTGCTGTTGGTAGCTTAACCTGAACTTTGAATGTGCGAGTGGAGGCCAGATCGTGACGATCGCGGTTGAAGCGCCTAATGAAGGAATGAAGTGTTTATTATTCATAATTCCCAAACGAGATCCGGATGATAGTTTACGGAAACGATGGAGCAAAGGTTAAGGGACTCTCATGTAATGCTTAACCATTGGTGAGATCGTCTACAACGCATTGTGAAGGCTTGACTTGATTCCGTATCAGGGGTGTGGTTGCTGAAAATCGTATTATGTAACAATAACTTTTACTAGAGATTATACATTATTTATCAGCTGTTTTGGGGAGCTTTCCGTAAGACGCCACTGATCTGCGTGATAGGAGGTCTCTTGGATGACCAGAAACTCCCAACCCCGTCGGATATCCGTTCCACCGGGTGGTCCAGCAGGCGCCCTACAACACAACACACAGCGTTACATGTGTTCCGGGTGTGGCCATAAATCATTCTCGTTAAATTACGGTAATCTGTTATTATGTAGACCCGTCCCACCCAAGTTTTCACTAGGGTGGTGCAGCATCTACGAACAATAGACGGTGGGCTAATTTTGAGCTCGGCTCTGCTTGGTTACGCCTTGTCTGCCCTGCTGTAGCGATTCGATGATCCTCAATCAACGTTTGATTTCAGTGCAGGTGCAGCACGTCGTAGGGAGTCTCTAGCTTATTACTATCCCAATATCCGTCACCTTACCATACAGTTTTGGAATAAATTTCATGTAATATCTCCTTCCTCTAGCAAACATGTTTATCGTGTCTGGGGGAATAGATCGGCTTTAGTGGTTGATATTCCCTGGTAGATCAATCATGTGGCTCAAAACCAGGCTGAAATTACAATCGTCACGCAACATGTAGGCTTGCTTGAGGCAAGCTCATTCGCACAATTTCATCGCTTCGACTATGTCAACGGTGCGGATTAATCTACGCCTGTTCCGGGATTCATGATACCACTGGTGACAGCATGTTGTTCTATTATGCTTCGCGTGCTGCCATGCAAGATTAATACGCGCTCACGCTCTCGCCTCAATTGGTTTGTTTGACTCGTCACCATCAGCATAATGTGTCAACATGAAGCATGATGATGGTGTCCCGCGAGTGCCGGCACGCAGCACAGCGGCGAACATCGTCCTTTGGGTGCGGTGTTTCTTGTCGGTATTTGCATATCCACAATGGACCGCTGGAACGTGCCGTACCATACGGATGATTGAAATTAATTGTACATATTGTACCGATGCACATTCTTCTGTAGACTTCGTAGAAGTCCGCAGCAAACAACCCGATTGCCCATCGGACCATACGACCATAAAATATGATGAACTTTTATCAAACATTCAAATCATTCCATCCGTATTGTTTGCTCTTTTTTAAAGAAACTACTCTCGTCTTTCTACCATAAATAAATCAAAACAATCTCTTAAGGTATATTTCATCACACTTACAGCTTTCCTCTTTTTCAATGCACTCACAAACGGTGGTATCAGCTGGTACGCACTGAATAAACATAATCTTATCAAAACTTTCCATCACAAAATATTAAATTTCGCCCTGGCACTGTTCGCACCAGCAGAAGAATAGCACTTCGCCAAGTATTTGCCTCTTTCAAGCGCTCGGAGACGATCGTTTCCATCCAATTTTTCCGCACATCCCGCTTCCACCACAGATCGCGTCGGAATAACTTTCCACTTTGCCACTCGCGGCAAAGCGGACGTGCCGTTTGTGGAAAACTTTAAACTCAATTCATAAACTTACTCCTTTCACCGCCTGCAAACAACTAGAAGCCACTCTCTTCCTTACTGGTGGCCGCTTGATCTAATCACACTTTATGATGGATTCTCAGTGGCCACGCCGTATCGTCACAGACCCCGTTTCATACGCCAGAAAGAAAACAAAGCAAAGCAAAGCCCGCTTTTGGATGTAAATCACGCAAAAAAGGGACAATATGGCTGGAAAATACGGTTGCTTGCTAGCAGAACTTGGACCGGTGTAGCGTTGATTGCTCGCAGTTGTGGGCAGCAAATTACGCTTTTCCCACCATTTCCTTCTGTCCAATGTGAAACCATTACATCAATCATTCTTCTACCAAAACAAAATCTATCGCCTACCGCTCGGACACGCATTTGCGTGTGCTTAAGTGGCATAATAACAGTTTTACAAATTAAACGATTTATACCACTCATCATGTACTATTACTACTGCACGCGTTCGTCTATCCGTTTGGCGTTCCACGCAGTGCAGCGTTCCACGAACACGAGTGGATTTGTGAAGTGGGCACTCTATTACTCAATTACGAGCTGTGGGGAAAATCAATACAGAAGCACGCTCCAAGCTCTAGGCTTTGTAGAATCTTAGCAGCAGTTTAACCATTATAAACAGTGGCTAATGAGACGTACAGCACGGTGAAAGATTATAACAATCACACAATCTAAGAGTGTCAAATTATTAAGGTAAGCGCATAAAGTCTCGGTTGCTTCCACATTTTCGAATTACCTACCACGGCTCGACGTAATTCCGTAATAAATTACGACTTCCTAGAATGTGACAATCTCGCTGATCGTGCCTTTGCTCTGTTGTCTTGCCACGGCACTGTTGACATTCTCAAACGCCAGCTCCATCACAGGCTCATCGTCGTCGCTCGCCGTGTTTAAAGATGCGTACTCACAGCTGCCGGTATGCAGCCCGCGATGGCAGCTAAAAGAGGAACCGTCACTTGAATTAATTGCACGCAGTGTATGTGTCGCTGCATGTTCTAGCGCTCGTTGACAAATAGTGTCTACTGTGGGAGACACATCCCCCTCTAACCACCCACCATGCATTGCACACTACCGCCACTTGGAGATTCAACAAATAACGCTCCAAAACGATTCAAATGCAGCTCTTCCGATTACCTTACGCTTGCCGAAAACTTCAACGACACGAACCGCCGGCACTTAGTGGTGCTTACTTGTCAGCAAACGCGCACTCCCAGAAAACACTGGGAAGACACTGCCACATATCCAGTGTCAAATCGGATGCACCGGGAGCGGCCTCCATCGGATGACGAGCGGAACATACGGGCAGCGGCTACCTTTTAGCGCTCATGTCACGCTCTGTCGCCGAGCCCGGTAGTTTTGAATTTGCATTCGCTGCATAATGATGTGGCGGCGGGCAGATTCTTAGCGTTGCTCAACCGTCAGCGAGGCCTAAACTATCGTCACAGAACTTTGCCCGGGTTGTTCTTTTGGTTTTGTTTTGATGGTTTATGCCGTGCCGTTGGTGAAGATGGCATCAATGACAGCCTGTCGCAGAAGTTCACCTCGGCTCTGGCGCTAGATACGAGCTGCCCGAAGGACATACACACGCTCTCGATGGCGTCAAGCACGCGTCAACGCTCGGCGGATGAGTCATCGCAGTGTGGAGGAGGTGGAGTGAATCGCGAGCATTTACGTGAACAACCGCTTGTGTGTGTGTGTGTGTGTGTGTGTGGAAGCAAACGCATCAACATAAACAATCTCTGTGGGCGCCCGTTGCTCTCCGTGGCTTGCAAGTCGCCGCCGAGACTTCCAACCCACAATAACACCTCGTAGCCGGGGATAACGATGTAACATTTACACCGACCGCCAAGAAATTGCAGCTGACGACGATCGGGACGACGGTGTATGCTGACGATCATCGCCTTTCGCCATAAGCCTAGGCTGCTGCTGGCCCTCAGCTGCTTCCGTTTCGGGAATGCAAATGTGCTCTCTTTGTGTCCGCAAACACAAATAGCTGCTCATATTTCACGATGCGCGCCGCACGCATATCCTCTCACTTCGAGCTTCGAGTCATAAAAATCCCAACCGTCGTTAGAAACCTGGGCGGGGGAATTGGGAACAGCAACGAGGAAAAAAGGGGTGCATTGTGGCAAGGTGGGCGGTGTTGTTTACGAATATTAACAAAACCAACTAAACCAACCCCCAACCGACCTATCAACCAAGTCGATCGGCTGCTGCTGCTGCAGTTGCATCTTGCATTTGTTTGAGGGTTTTTTATGTTTGTCGCTCCCTCTCCTCACCAAGCTGTGCTCACATATATTTATGTGGGTTCGGTGCATGCAGCAGCACCTTCTGTCAATATGGGCTCGTGCCGGATCCGTATGGTGATGGGCATGATATAAATGAACAAAAAAAAAAACACACACACACACACATAAGCAAAACAAAGATTTCCATCATAAAAGAAAACATTAGACAATCTCGGTGAATGAGGGACGCCATCTCACCAACGTCAGCCAAGAGGGAGTTGGTTTTTTCAGTATTATGTTCTCAAGAAATATGACCGCGCAACAAAGAAAGGCTTTCCCTCGAGCGTACATAGACCCCAAACTCTATGAAATCGCAACCAGCGTGAGAAGCGTGAAGGTTTTTTTTCTGAATCTCCAAGAATCGACGAAAGAATTTAATTAAACATTTCGATTCTCTTGCACATTATAGTAGTCCCACCAAACACCACGATAATGGGAAGTGCACATGCATTTAAATGACGCTCATTTAATCACGCCCCGCTAGGCCCAGCCGCGATTTATAATGACATGGCTGTCAACATAATCATTTTTCTTGGAATGTACTTTTTTCTTACATTCTTCTCGTTTGCTCTCAATTTGGCATCTCGTTTGTCGATATGCTTCCACGAAATTCCATCACACTCATCACCATGATTAACTGCACGATGCAGATGGGGCGGGAAGCAAAGAAACACATTTAAAAATCCTTTTCAGATCATTTATCTTCACGATTAATAATTTTCCTAATGGGGAGGAATGGAAACAGGGAGCACAAATGGTGCTCGCAATGGAGTGAGTTGGAGAGATGAAATGTGTCACAAGCAAATTACACTCCCGGATTGTAAGACGCTTCCGAAAGCCATTTCCATGCCAAATGCAAGACGCACGTGCTATCCAGCAGTTTTACTTTTAGATTTGCAGCGAGTAAAAGGAAAGGTTGTTGGACACGTTACTAGCAAACCCGCCATTTGACGGAGTGAGTGGGGAGAAAGCATCTCGCTTCATGCTTCAAATAAGCATACAAACAAATAGACAAACAAACCAATCGATCCGTGAGAGCGCGGCAAACGAGGGACGACTGTCTGGTGGTAATAAAACTAGAAGAAAGCTCCATAAATCTTCTCCATTGTGTGCACCTCCAACAACTGGCACATATTTTACCCGCCATGCGCCCCAGGACACGCTGCCAAGCTCTCCTGCCCGACAAGACACGGCCTTACTCCCGCGCGTGTAACATGGCAACAGTCACTCACCAAGCTGCCGGCGCTTGAATCTTGCATGAATGGAATTTGTTCACGCGATGTCTTACCGTAAAGACGCTGCTGCTATCTGCAAGACATTGTCAAGCGGAAGTCGTTGATGATGATTTTTTTTTTGCTTTCATTTCGTTTTGTACCGTTGAAAGAGAGCACAAAAATGGTTTCCACACGTTCGTCCAGTGTCCTAACGCGCGGACCACAGTAGCGGAAAAGCAATGCAAAGGCAGGGATTGGAAGTCCCATCCAGTATTATCCTTCCGATAGCTTACGAAACGGACACAATGCACAGCCGCGATCTAAAGGCAATACGTCAAAGATTTCAATCTTCCCGCGCGATCATCATCATTCAGCCCCAATGTTCAATTGATTGATCGGGCGTGGATGAAAGAAATTTGCGAAGGCAGAGTCGAACCAAATGATTGTTTGTTTTGTATGTGCGTGTGTGCGTGTGTGTGTGTTTTTCTGTATTCCACAACTGCCCTGTGGAAGGGCGAAAGCGATTCCAAAGCATAATCCGGCACCGGGGATGAACCGGGGGTAGCTTATCGCGTTTCGGTTGTCGCTAATTTTAGCACCGTTGGTGACAGATTGAACGTCGCACAGACCCCTCCCACCACCCTACCAACGCATCTGGCCAGGGAGGGCTTTCCAACTGAAGTTGCCTGGCAGATTGAAATGTTGATTGTGTCGAAAGGGACCACACAAATGTATATGTATGGAGGTGTTATGGTGAATGTTGTTTGGAATTCGACGCATCGATTCGTTTTTAGGGAAATCGGGGGATGTGTGTGTTAGAAGTTATCATTGTTCTTTACAAGCATTGTACGCTGTAGTTTTATATTCCATTCAATGTTTTATGGGGATGAAAAATATAACTGTGAATTTATATTATTTATTGTATTGTTGGTCCACTGCTGAAGAAATGCTTTTGCTATATTTGCTTGAGCAATTTTGTTTGATTTTTTTGCATTTTTATAAATTGTTAAGCCATATTAAGGAATTTTAATAGAATTGTTTAAAATTATTCTAATGTTAAAAACGGTTGTTGAGCCCAAAGAAGACGAATTCAATACATCTCGAAAGCCTTGTAGAGCACCAAAACCTCATTTTATTATTGTAAATTATTTATTTGATTTGGTGAGGGAATAATTGAACAATTTCAAGAGCATAATGTTTAAGAGCATTTTGAAAATAATAAAAACACATCACACAAACGTTCCAAACGTTCCACTTGCCTAGATAAACTCAGTATAAAATCGGAATTTATTATTATTTCATTAGTTCATTACATTTCATCAGCATTTTGTGACTGATAACCATCATGAGCGACATTTCTCTGTACTGTAACTCTGTAAGTTGTTTTTTTTTTACTATATTTACGTCACATTTTTGTGGAAAATAATTCCTACCAAGCTGATGGAATAAGTTGCTTCTGCTAATCGGATCATAGAGTAAAACAAAAACCAGTCGCACAGAATTTGACTTGTTTTTTTTCTACACAACCCTTACGAAACGTTTCCCCGGCCGAGGGGAGGTTTTCTCTTAGACCTCCTGCCGTGATTTGACTTTGAACGTAGATTGTTTGCGTGCGTTGAACACACATCTGCAAACTTTCCCATGCCAATTGCACGCGTCTCGGCGTCGTGATTCTTTGCGCTACCAGCGCTTTCTTTGCTCTAGATTTTTTGTTTTGTTTTTGGTAATATCTTCCACAAACCTTTTACGCTTTTCATTCGTTTATATTCGTTCCCTCGAATTCCCGGTGCCAGTTACGCTTGGTGTTTCTGTTTCAACTCAACCCATGATCTCTACCATGCAATAAAACCAACCATTTCGATTGACTCTTGATTTATTTGTCCTTTGCTGAAATCCAATTGAAGGCGAGTGGCTTCCTAGCGACGTCCGATTTAACCAGCCACACTCTGAGCCACTTCAATGCAGGATGCTCGGTGGCTTCCACTAGCGCCCCAGGTTCTGTCTGCGTTAGCCTAATGGCATTTTGCGCGGCCCAAGTGACGCACACTTAACAGGATGTGTCACCGATGCGGGTTCGTTGAAACAAATGGTGGTTTTGGTAGAGATTTTGCTAAAAATATCCACCCACTTCTCGGCTCCAGCGTGCCGACGACGGTTTCGTAAAGTTTGTGGTTATTGGATTCATCCGAGCCTGGTGCCAAACCCTTTTAGAGACCGGAAGTGGAAGTGAAAGACAACACCGACCCATCGTCATCGATGCTTTTTTAGCACCGGGGGTTGATCGGGTTAGACGATCCGGTACGGGGTGTGATTCGAAACCATCATCCGGTTGTTAGAGGCTTTTTTAGCTGCTCCAGTTTGAATAGACAGATTGCTTCTTTAGATTTGTAGGTATATTATATTAATACATGTCGTGTTAGTGGCTTTAACATCTTATTTCAATACAATCGAATGTGTAATCTCTTACTACATTATACATTTCTGTTCTCTCCTTTTTGATTATTTATATTTTTCTTATATTGACGTTGAAATAATTTTTTTTTTAATTTCAAATGGAGTAAAGTTTCAATTACATCTTCGTTAAGATGTCGGTGTTTTTATCATATTTATAATATTTTCATTTGCTTAATATAGCTCTAAACTGCATCTTGTTTTAATTGGAGCTGACAATAAAGATGACTCGGTTAGCTCGTACGATGCCTTTAATCAACGAAATTATTTCGATAAAGAAATTGTTCCTGCAATGAAAAAAAAACAACGCCAAGACAATTAAAACCGAAATTCTTTCGGACATTCTTTCACGCATTTGTGGTTTGCGTTGGAATTCCAAAATAAATCAAATGATATATATTTCCCACGCGATGCGTTTTACTTGTTTCTCCCTTCGCGCTTTATGTTATCCCGAAACGGGCATAACGCTCCCACCAGCAAATGGCGTGCAAAAACTCGCCTCAAATCATAATTAATATAAGAAAGTACGCACTGCAAACGCTACACCACCACCGCAGCTTGATTGTGAAGCTGCTGTGACAAAAAGGAAAATGCAAACAGCAAACGCAGGAGACAACGCACAATGATTACAGCCGCAACCAGCTGGATGCTAACAATTTAGGCCCACTCTTGCCCGGGCTGCTCAATTGAATGGAATGCAAGCATCAATTTTCCATACAGCAACTCACCCCCAGCAACGCCTCGGATGAGTGTTACTGCGTGCAGTTGTTCATTTGAAATGTGGCGTAAAAAAAAACCTCCAAAGCGCAAAGCCAACTGTAAACTCCTCTTTGAGCGCTTGTAGATGTGTAGATGAA